>JAKUCM010006199.1:0-26655 GCA_023374145.1 Lepidium sativum
TCAGATTCGACTGTTGCGATGAGATGGATGGCGCAAGCTCGGATGATGAAGATTATATCAGTGTTCGTAGAAAATCGATGGAAGAAAAGAAGAAAAACCTGTCGGAGAAAGCAACGGGGTTGGATTTGAATGCTGAGTATTTGGACATAGAGATGTCAGCACTCGCATTGGTTGTTGGGAAACGATACTCATCAAAAAATGAACTCATGACCAGGCTAAAAATATTTTCTGTCTTATAGAGGTTTGACTTCGATGTTGTTGCTTCATCGAAGACAGTGTTGGATGTGAAATGTTGGGTACCAAACTGTCAGTGGAGAGTGCGAGCTTCACCTGTCGACGATGGTGGATGTTTCTTTGTACGTAAGTATATGGGAGAACATAGCTGTTCTGTTACGGAGGGATCAGGTCGTGCACGACAAGCGTCAACGGAAGTCTTAGGAAGGTTATACTTGGAATTTGTAGGTGGAATTGGGCCATCCGTTCTTCCTCAACACGTTGCTGATTCAATGAGCAAGCGATTCGGTCTAAAGCTACAAACGTAATTTTACGCCATGGTAGAGTTAATCTTCGTAGTAGAGTTAGATTGTAGTGCTGAGTTAGTCTGTGGATTACGTGTAGTAGAGTTAGTCTGTCGTTTGGTATAGTTAGGTTGTATAGTGTGCTAGAGTTAGATTGCAGTTTTGGCGTTTGGTAGAGCTGGCTTGCAATGTAGTAGAGTTAGATTGCAGTGCTGACGTATTAGTAGAGTTGGTTTGACAGTGTGGTAGAGTTGGATTATGTGTAATAGAGTTAGGGTGTAGTGTGTGGTAGAGTTAGATTGCAGTGTAGTAGAGTTAGTGTGACGTATGGTAGAGTTAGTGTGACATTTAAGTCTGACGTTTATGCAGATGAAGTACTGGAAAGCACACCGTACTCTAAGCCAAGCACGAGCCCTAGTTACCGGAAGTTCGGAAAGTAGTTATGAGGAACTTCTGTCGTACTTGTTTGCTATTAGAAAAGCGAATCCCGGAACTCTAATAAAGCTCGAAGTTGACGGGCAAGACAAATTTAAGTTTCTTTTCATCGCTTTCGATGCAAGTATTATGGGTTTTCCCTACCTGAGGAAGGTTGTTGTTGTCGATGGTACATTTGTGCTAGGGAAGTATAAATGTACTCTACTAACCGCTATCATGCAAGATGGTAACTTCAACATATTTCCTATGGCTTTTGGTGTGGTTGATACCGAGAATGACGAATCTTGGGAATGATTTTTTAGACAGCTAAACCGTGTGATCCCTGATGACCGAGAACTTGCCATCATATCAGATAGACATAAATCCATTGCTAAAGCCATAAAGATTGTGTACCCACTTTCTTCTCGGGGTATTTGCACCTACCACCTACGTAAGAACATTTTGTCGAAATTTAGAGGTGGCGAGCCCTTTAAGTTGTTCAAGAAAGTTGCCACCGCTTTTAGGGTCGATGAATTCAACGCTATACTTTCTCAGATTCAGGCGTTAAATCCAAAGCTTCATGCCTACTTGATAAAAGGTGACGTGCGGTTGTGGAGTCGAGTGTACTTTCCCGGAAACAGATACAATTTCACTACGTCGAACATTGCAAAATCAATAAACCATGCATTATCAGAGGCAAGAACTTTTCCCATTTTCCAGCTTATAGATGCAATAAGGTCGATGTTAACACGTTGGTTCGTGAAGCGGAATACGAAGGCCACTCTAACGTCAACTGTTCTAACAACATCTGTTGAAAAGCTCCTAAAGGTAGAGTTACCATTGCACACAGTAGAGTTAGTCCCTTCATAGTAGAGTTAACAATCCCTTTAGTAGAGTTAACATTATTGTTATAAATGATAGACAAGGTCGATGAAACTAGACATTACAACGTGCAGGACATAGACGAACACCAGGTTGTTGTTACGCGATCCGAAACTTCTCATTTAGTCTACTTGACTGAGAAGACGTGTTCTTTCAAGAGGTATGATGTCGAAAAAATTCCTTGTGTCCATGCCATTGTCGTTGCTGAGGCTTGTAGAAGGCCGACGATCGAACTTACACATCCATACTATCACACGACCTACCTGTACATTGCATACTCTGGTAATATCTTTCCAAGAGATGCTGTACTTCCCGTTCCGTTGGAAGTGAGTCGTAACCTGTGTAATCCACCACAGGTGCGTCAACAACCAGGGAGGCCAAAGAAATCGTGGATAAAGAGCTAGTTCGAGTGTTCTCAGCCTGAAAAACGTCCTAGAAAAGTTTCAGCTTGTTCTAAATGTAAGAAACTTGGTCACAATGTCCGGATATGTAGTCAAAGCATTCATTCTTGAATAGAAGAGTTAACACTGTGTTTGGTAGAGTCATTTATTACGTGGTAGTGTTAACACTACGCTTGGTAGAGGTAGACGTCTTATGTGGTAGAGTTAGTCATCTGTTTGGTCGAGTTGGATCATCTGTTTGGTCGAGTTAGTCCTCTGTTTGGTTGAGTTAGTCCTCTGTTTGGTCGAGTTAGTCCTCTGTTTGGTAGATTTAGTCATCTGTTTGGTCGAATTGGATCACATGTTTGGTCGAGTTAGTCCTCTGTTTGGTCGAGTTGGATCACCTGTATGGTAGAGTTAGTCCTCTGTTTGGTCGAGTTGGATCACCTGTTTGGTCGAGTTAGTCCTCTGTTTGGTCGAGTTAGTCCTCTGTTTGGTCGAGTTGGATCACCTATATGGTCGAGTTAGTCCTCTATTGGTCGAGTTGGATCACCTGTTTGGTCGAATTGGTCGTATTTCAGCCGAGAGTAGTTGACGTACTCGTTAGAAAGACCTTCAAAGTGGCATCCGATGGCCAGACACTCGATCATCTTCGCAACCCACACGCCACAGTCGCCAGACCGTTTATTACGTGGTACGCCCTTAGTCACACGCACAATCTTATATTCCGCCGCGCTAATATGCGGTCGCATTTCCTTGGGTGAAAACTCCTTGATCATCTTCGGAATCATCACAGCATATGCTCTACAAAAAATGAGAACCATGAGAATGAACTATATTACAAATGTAAATGTAACTCTACCAACCCCTAGACCAACTCGACCAAACAGGTTTTCCAACTCGACCAAACAGAGGACTAACTCTACCATACAGGTGATCCAACTCGACCAACCCCCAAACCAACTCGACCAAACAGGTGATCCAACTCGACCAAACAGAGGACTAACTCTACCATACAGGTGACCCAGCTCGACCAAACAGAGGACTAACTCAACCAAACAGAGGACTAACTTTACCATACAGTTTATCCAACTCGACCTAACAGAGGATTAACTCGACCAAACAGAGGACTAACTATACCATACAGGTGATCCAACTAGACCAAACAGGTGATCCAACTCGAGCAACCCCTAGACCAACTCGACCAAACAGAGGACTAACTCTACCATACTGGTGATCCAACTCGACCAAACAAAGGACTAACTCGACCAAACAGAGGACTAACTCTACCATACAGGTTATCCAACTCGACCTAGCAAAGGATTAACTCGACCAAACAGAGGACTAACTCTACGATACAAAGGACTAACTCTACTATACTAAATTTGAGTAACTTAATTGCATGACTCTACCATTGCACCAGGGGGAGTGCAAGATGGGTCGGGATTGAAAAGGCGAATCTTTCTTTCGTTGAGATTAACTTCGAGGGCCACCCAGTGGATGTTTTGGAAATTATGAGGGATGTAGATGGTGTCCACGTCTCTCATCCACTGCTTCCTAGTGGCACTAAATGTGGGTGCAGTGCCGTCGAGTAAATCTTTAAACTCATCAGGCCACACAAAAGTATCCTCCTTTCCCAAGTAATCCCTTTCGAACATGTAGCACCAAAAACCACAAAACAGTGGTTCCATGAAAGCTAGCCGATCACTCATGTACGGGCTTGAAGTTTGCAAGGATCTTTGCCGAAGGAGATTCATCCCGCAGGCAATATGCTGTAAAAACTTTACTATATTAGTGCTCTAATCTATCTCTACTAAACAAAAATTACGTCATAATACACTTTAACTTACGCAATCGTGAAGCCAGCCATATCGAGGGACATGCCACTTCTCTTTTGGGCATATCAAGCGGAGGAAGAAATCCGCATTTGGACTGTGTTTCCCGTCGCCAGTGAGTTCCAATTGATGCTTCACATAGTCGCGTAACTGAAGTACTTTTAATTTTGAAATCGGACAAAAAGGATCATAGACACTCCGAGAATGAATAACATTCTTATAAATCCGCTTGACAATGAAACAGTCTTGGAAAGGGGATACCTGTAAAAAGAAGGGACCAAACAGATGACTAACTCTACCATACAGGTGATCCAACTCGACCAAACAGATGACTAACTCTACCATACAGGTGATCCAACTCGACCAAACAGATGACTAACTCTACCATACAGGTGATCCAACTCGACCAAACAGATGACTAACTCTACCATACAAGTAACCCAAATCAAACAAACAGATAACTAACTCTACCAAACAGGTGATCCAACTCGACCAAACAGATGACTAACTCTACTATACAGGTGATCCAACTCGACCAAACAGAGGACTAACTCTACTATACAAGTGATGAACTCTACTCTAGTTGAATATGAACAGTACCTGATTCTTAGTGAGGACTCATGCCTGAGTCTCTTTCAGTAACACGTCTTCCATAAAGATAAACTCCTCCTGTGTTTGTTTACCCTTTTCAGGAGTATCCACCAGGTTTATGACGCCAACATGTGACATTCCTGGCTTAATTTTTTCCACATCGTAAGGTAGTTATTCTTTTGATGGTTCTTCTGGATTCCTAACAACTCTTGATAACGGGCTCAAAGGGTCATATGTCTCCGGACTCTGGATAACCCATTTATTCTACAAAAAATATAAAAATGTCAACTCTATTTAACATAACTATCAACTCTACCAGTAAGATTTATTTTTAACGGGATTACCTGGTCCGGTGGGATGGTATGTTTAGTGCTGGCTGGGGACACTTGGGTGTCGTCGAGGTGAGCATCCACATTTGTTGGTTTAATACCTGAACCTGCACTTGGTGTTTTCCCCGAATCCGAGTCCACAAGGGTAGGATGTTTCCAAGGAGGTGTCTACGAAGAGCAACTCAATATGTTAGATTCACATATGGTAGAGTTGGTAATAGTGGTAGAGTTCGTTTTACTGGATTGGAAGAGATATTTTGAACACAATAATTGTTTTGTAGAGTTAAATATAACTCGACCAAGCCATATAACTGTTCGTTTTATGTGTATGTTCGTACAAAGATGTATGTAATGTTTGTTGTTTGTTGGTACATAATCAATCAAAGTAAGTCTCATTCAAAATAGAGCCCTACGTACCGAATTAAGTTCCTTATTATTAGGGGAGTCGGGAGTACGGGTTGTATCACCTTCTACGTCATCTTCGCGACCTACATCTTCAGGATGTAGGCTCCCTTCGCTATTAACATCTTCAGGAATTTGATGTCGTGCACTTGTCTAACCTCCACCCTCATCTGCCTAGCTATAAACCGGGGGTTGCGCTCTGCTCTCTTCTAGCCTAAGAATCCTCTCAATCATGGCTGTATTATCTGAGGTGTTACGCTCAAGCCTATTCACGCGCTCAGTAAGCATTGTGGTCTCTGCCCTGGTATCGAGCCTACTCTCCTCAAGACGATATATACGTTCAGCAAACACATTCTGATCGTGTCTCATCCCTTCGAAGGCTCTGGCCAGACCTCTAAGAGTGTCAAGCAACACACTAGACACCTCTGCCTTCCTTTTTTTTTAACGACTCTCACCACATCCTGCATGGTGGTGGATCATCCATCCTAATCTGAATTCTCTTCGTCTCTTATTTCTTGTGTTTTTTCACTTCTTTATTGTGTTTTTTCTCTAATTTATTGTGTTTTTTCACTTCTTTATTGTGTTTTTTCTCTAATTTATTGTGTTTTTTCTCTACTTTATTGTGTTTTTTCTCTATTGTATTGTGTTTTTCTCTACTTTATTGTGTTGTTTTTCTTTCACTTTCTCCACCTGAACTTTTGAAGTAGCACTACGCTTGTTCATCCTCTCCTCGACATAAGCATCCGCCTTCCTCTTATTACTTTTGTCCCAAGCGGATTAATCTAGCCTGGAGGCAAGTATGTCTCCAAGCATGGTGTCAACTTTGTGGTCTACAATATCGTTTGTCCATAGAGGCATTATCTCCAGAGGCTGTGTAGTCAGCTGCTTAAGACGTACCTGGTAGACGGGAAGATGCAATTTATTATTGAACTCTACTATGCGTGAAATCAACTCTACATTACTTGAAATTGAACTATACCATGTATGTATAGTGGAGTAAATGAACTATACTACAAAAGGAATTTACCTTTCCATTATTATTTGCTAGCTCCAACTTCACCAAGTCCTCGAGGTCAGTGGTTTGTTTTTTGATGGGTCTCCATCGTAGAATGGGGACGTCACCTGCTCTTTGCTCCCCAAATATTTCTGCGACTATGGGGATGGACTCAAATGCCCATATCAGAAGTGCGTGCACAAACCCGTGTATTGTGTAATTACTGCCCGTTTTGCATCCTGCCATTTTGATCGATTTTATCAGTTCTAGAAACGCCACTCTTCCCCATGGATGCCTCTCGAACATCTCAAAATCTGCAACCAACTTTGCAGCACTAAAAGGGAGCCTACTATTTGAGTGGCAACCAAAAACTCCTACATTCAAAACCACTAGCAAGCCCACCATCTTCCTTTTCTCGAAAGATCACCCTCTACATTTCCCAAATATTTCTTTCAACTCTACCCATTTTGGTCCTTCACCAACCCATAAGCCAATATCTTCCCAAAGTTCTCTGTGCGCTTCATCTGCCCCATTAGAAGCCTTCATGAAATTACCGCAATTAAGCTGCATTATTTCAGCAAACTCGTGCAGAGAAAACCTCGTAGGCCGAGACCCAAACAGCACCCAAATCTCATACATCTTCTTAGTCACTAGTTGATTTATCAACAGGTACTGTATATGCCTAACTGTAAATTTGAAGTCGGAATCTGCTAGTTTCAGAAAAACGCCTACGCAAGTGTTCTCTTTGATGTCTATGTATGCATCCTCACCAATACCATTGATCATATTACTGATGTTTTTTAGATTGCAGAAATGGTTGATACTTCGATTCTTCATCACCTGTACACCGTGTGTGAGAAATTTATTCGGGTACTTCTTGTCTGCCATATCTAAAGATGAAAGAAAACAAACGATAAGCATTATAAAACCCAACTCAACCACACTACAAGGCAACTATACATTCTTACAACCTAACTCTATCACACAACAACCCAACTCTACCACACTATAAGTTAACTCTACCACACGGAATCCAAGTATACCGCACACTACAACCTAACTCTATTACACTACATACCAACTCTACCGCACGAAATCCAACTATACCGCACACTACAACCTAACTTTATTACACTACATACCAACTCTACCACACAGAATCCAACTATACCGCACACTACAACCTAACTCTATTACACTACATACCAATTATACCACACTATAATCTAACTCTACCACACGTCAGACTAACTCTACTACACGATAATCTAACTCTACTATACTACAGCCTAACTCTACCACACGGCATCCAACTATACCGCACACTACAACCTAAATCTATTACACTACAAACCAACTCTACCTCTCTTAAATCTAACTCTATCACACGTCAGACTAACTCGACTACACTACAAGCTAACTCTACCACACTATAATCCAACTATGCCCTCTACGACCTAACTCTACCCAACATCATACTAACTGTACTACACGTATCATATCGCTTCTTCACCCTTACACTCACAACTAATTACGAACTATATCACATTGGCTCAGACTGGGGAAGAAATCTACTAGACACAGAATAAGTTAGTGAAGAACAAAAACTCAAATGTCGCAAAATTGAAAAATTGCGCAAAATCGAGAAACCCAATGTTTACGTCAACCCTAAACCCAAATGCCCTTACGAAAATGAAGAAAAAACAGAAGAGGAGCAGAGGATAAAGAAAAGAAGAAACTTACCCGACAATGAAGACGACGAGTACGAAGAACAAGATGAAGAAGAAGACAACGAGTATGAAATACAACGAAGATTATACAACCTGTATAATTTTGGTCTGATTTTTAAGTTGAACATAAATATTTTTAAGATTTGTGTTTGATTCACTTCAAATTGAATTATATGTAATTAAGTAGCCGTTTGATGTCATCCTCAAAAACATTGCTTAACCTGTGAAAAGCATATAATTGTCCGATTTGCAATCAATATCCAAGTTTGCAGTAATACCGTTTTTTGCATATAATAATAATGTTAGATCAGTTGTACTTGAGGAGCTTGTAAGCAATTTTTCCATATTAGAAACGTCGTGCACTGTGGTATAGGTTGTCTTCAGTCATTTTAAATTATTGCATACAAAAATTAAACTTGTTGTGGTTAATATTGTTGTTACATATGCAGGAACAAGGGATCTAACGCGCTAGAATAGCATCGAAGGAGGCTGCCACAATGTATGTTAACACTTTTAATGTCTTCTAACACTTTTAATGTCTGTTAACATTTTTAATATCTGCTACCACTTATAATAACTGCTAACATTGTTATTATCTTTAACACATTTAACGTCTATTAATCCTTTTAATGTCCGTTGAATATGATATATGCGTTAGAATTGTTTGTCACTTAACTATTACTAAATCCAATAATGAAAACTCGTTGTAGCCTTCTACAAAGAGCATTCACATATATATATATATATATATATATATATATATATTATATATATATATCATAGTTTTTAAGTTTTAAGTATTTTATTATCCGGTAGAAATTCTTACTCGATAACTAATACTTTATTTGTTAATTATTTTGTTATCAATTACCATCATTATTTCATTAGTTTTTTGTATTTTATATTATAATATTTAATTAACATTATATTATAGTAATTTAAAAATACTATAATAATATATAATGAATAAGCTTGACTAGTGGGCTATTAAGATTAGTTTGGTATTAACCCCATGTAAACTATGTTATCTACTTAATTTCCAAAACTATATGCTAATTACTTTAACTTTTTAATACCTGCTATTCCCTTAATTCATATGTAAATATATACTCGTGGAAGTAAATAACCCTTTCATGATTCATCTCATATTTAAACATTTATCTCTCACTAGACCCTAACCAATTCAATCTATCAATATTAATATAAACATAATATACACTGTACTTTTGAATTTTATATATATGGTTGATGGTCACCATATAAATCCTACTCTTAACCCTAAACTTCTTCATCTTCTTAAATTAATTTGCTTGCGGAAAAACCCCTCTTCTTCATCATTTTTAATTAAAAAGCCGTTCGCTACTTACTGTTTACTAATAGTAATAAACATAATTCAATGTCTAGCCAATCCGGTGTACAAAGGAATCCGGTGCCGAAACAGGAAATGGGTACCCGATATCCGAGAACCGAAGAAAACCACTCAATTTTCCGGATATATAGATTTTAGAAATTCAGGTATTTTATCGGGTTCGGTTCATCTATTTCGGTATTTTAGTTATTTTTATTTGAAACATTCATATATTTTTATTTTCTGGATAGAGTTTGATTCGTATAAATCAAGTTTGAGTTTGTATATTTTTATATAAAAATACAAAATTAAAATGATTCAATTGAAAAACTCCATATTTGGTTGTTAATTTGGTTCCGGTTCATGTTTTGGTTTGGTTTTCAAATAAATAGATTTAGGATCCATTAAGCTATTTTGTCGGGTTTGGTTTTTCTAATTTAAGTTGATTTTGGTTCGAGTTTTGAGTCTTTAAAACAATATCTAGAAAATAATATTTAAAATATCAACACGAATCTAAGAATCAAATGGATAAAGATATAAAAAACAATCAAATTCCACCTTATAGAGTGGGTATAATCCTGGTGTAGCAATAAAGCAGTTTACAGAGGACCTATCTCGAGAAAATATGTTTGAACTACATATTAAGCTTTTTACATTAATATTCTGTAAATTAATATATACTAATAACCACTATAAAATAATATAAATATATGATCTTAGATTGAATTTTTGGTTCAATTAATATATCGATAAATTAATAATCTATAAATTAATTAAATAATAATTTAGTGTAATTCAAACATTATTAATTTACGAAGGTTTAACCGTAGTTTTCACGTCACTCGAGTTAAAAATTTGAATGCTCTAAATAGAAACAGGATTTGCGTCTTCGTTTATGTAAAAAAAGAATCCATATATTCTGATATATACTACTGCTTAATCGCATTCTAATCGATGTAGGGTACTTATACTTATCAAAACCACACCAATTTCTAACCAGGATTGTTTGTGTCCTTCAAAACTCATAAAGAAGGTCGTCTCCTCTCTCCAACGAAAAAGAAAGCTAGAAGAAACTTTTCAGCTTCGATTCGTCGGAGAAGAAATATCTTCAATTCCAATTCATCAACAAATTACAGAGGGAATATATAAATGATACAAAAGAACGAAGCAGAGTAAAAAACCTAAATTTTCGTTATGATGACGAACTATGCTTGATTAATGATTCAAGAACCGGTCTGATGCGTCGGCTCCAGTAGCATTTGACAAAATGGTTTTTTTTCTTCCTTTCTGTATCAAGTATCGTTAACTTTTTTAAACCAAAAAAAAAATCGTTAACTTTTTAATCCACTAATTTAATCTCAGAACTTAAACCACGTCGTATATTGATCGGGACAGAATTGGTTACAGACACATAAACACTATCTGGTGCACTAATCGAAGAATCACATCGCTCATCTTCTTCTAAGCCGGCAACACCAGTATCATCGGATCTCTTGCGCATCTTTCTCCTTCCATCTGTCTATTTCTTTTTTTTTTCTCTTCTGTATCTCTCCTTCACCGAAAATCATGGTCAGAGATGACAAAGTTTGAAACTCTTTCTTTAGAGGACGAAAATACCTTCAACGTCTACTCCATCGTGGTCTTTTGGAGATAAGCTTAAAGTAACTTTGTAAGCAAGTAATCGGAGAGATATGATTAGTTAGTTATTTAGGAGATATCTCATATCCCCTAAATAACTAACTAATTCCATTATGATAAGTTGAATCCTATAAATAGAAATGTTGACATGTAACATCATATTATGAAATATTATTATGTTGAGAGTTTTAGTTATTTGAGAAGATTTTCCAAAACTAATAAAAGAGAGCAATTCTTTTATAATTTTTAAAATGTTCGTTTCTATATTTGGTATCAGAGCAAATCGAATCCAAAGAGGTCCAAGTCGAGAAAACTTTTCAAAGAAGGACGAGTTAGTTAAACAAAGAAATACCATCGAGAGATAAGCAAGAAATTGATTTGAGAAGAGTCATATCATGGGAGATATAGATAAGGCAAAACTAAAGGAAAGAGCGGCTTCCTCGTCATCTCTCGCCGGAGTCGAGGTTGTTGTCTCCTCCTCTGTTCTTCTGGTTTCCTTCTCTCTCTTCATTTCTGTTTTTATTTTTCTAGTTAACTCTCACTCCTCCGGTGGATCTGGATTTGATTCACCGAGACCGACTCACTATCTGTTTTAAAGAAGCAATCTTTGATCTCCTTCACCAGACAATCCATCTTTCAACCTGGTTTTCGTTGAAATCTATGACTATTAGTCATTTATCTCGCAAATCAGAGTGTTAAGTCCACAATAGCACCACCAATCTTGCGAGATATGCCCAGTTTGGCTGTTCCTACTGTCTGTTTCTCCTGCGATTATATCCTTTTGTTGAATCGTCCCAACATAGCTGAGAAGAGTTGCGCCGCCGTGTGTTGGGGAAGCTTCGGCGATCCTTGTGATTTTCTGGCGCCGTCAAGCAAGTACACATGATGGGTCTATGATGGATCAACAGTTGGGCCTTGTTGGAGTTTCATATGTGATGGGCGTTCTTTATGGCCTAGCTTTGACTTAAGGTACTCATTTATTTCTCTTCTAAACATATCATTGACTTGGGCCACAGTAGACAGCCCTAATTCCATAGTCTTTAGTGAGATTCTAAATGATTATACTACGTTCAAGTCTGTAAGTTTCTCCGCTTGAAGATTCCATCTCCAATTGATTAGTGATTTGGAGAATATCAAAATCTCAATACCTTTGGGTCACTGACGTAGTTCATATGTTTGACCAACCTATATGGCGATCGAACAAGGAATGATTCTAAGTCTTCTCAAGATTTATGATCCATATTCTATTTTCTATCCAACTTTTTCAGTACGTTCGAGTTTGAGTTTCTGCTGGATGATCTAGTTTTATGTTTTATGTTATTTTGGACTTGTCTTTGTATGTAGTCATTTAGTTGTATTGGTTATGTAATCGACTTTTTTTATAATGGAAAAGCAGTTGAGTGACACAAAAACTTGAACCACATTTTTTCAATTTGTTTTGTTAATATTATTCATTAGATCGACAAAATCTGATTTATACCAAATCCCACTCTTTAAATTAACAATGAATCTAGTTCAAATTAATTTACAAAAGGCAAAAGTTCATAAAATAAATCAATTAAACTATCCAAGTTTTATGATATTCAAGTCTAAGGTGACATAAAAAAAAGTAAATTAGCTTAACATCCATAAATAAATATATAATTAAGTAATTACCCTATCCATTTTTAATTAAGAAACTATCATGGACCTATTGTGTTAAATGACTATATTTTCTTCAGAACATTTAATGTTTTGTCTTGATTGTTATCCAGTAACATATAGTTTACTGGGTAACAAATCTAGTATTTGTGAACATATATAGTACATGTTAATATATTTTTTATCTGCTAAGATCATTATATATGAGGTAACACATATATTATTCGCTATCTCATATAGCTGATATCTGAGTAACATAACTTGTAAACAGTAAGAAATGAGTTAGATGGTATAGAAGCACATGGATGGTAATGGTAAAGTTAGATAATGCCCGCTAACATATATGTTATTTGAGTAAGATATATATTATCAGGTAATTCATATATTTTCTAATAAATAATTTTTAACGGATATATTATATGTTAACACATAAAATACAGTTGACATATATGTTACATGATAAAAATATATTTAGTTAGCACATATATTGTATGTTAATAAATTTAGTATCATGTAACACATTTACTAATTGTTAATACATGTATTATATGATACGACATATTTGAATAGATCACTAATTCAGACCCAAACATATTTTTTCGTAACAATTCTAAATTAAATGAAAACAGTAATAAGTAGTGCTTAGAGAGGTATGAAATGTCGTTAGAAGAATGAGCTCATGAATGGAAGTTTTTGTATTGGTTTATAGTTCTTAATATTGACTAAAAGTCTGAAAACTATAAGAGAAGGCAAAAACTATACTTCAATATTAGTACAAGGATGGTTAAAAAGGTATTCTTGGTTCTAATAAAGCACAAAAGGAGAACAAAACTGTTAGATAAAGTTACAAATGTTGTAGTTGTAGTGAATCTGAGCCTGAGTGTCACTACTAGAAAACAATTCAATTTGGATAAAAAAAATAGTTGTTTTGATTAATTTTTGACCAACATAAATTTCTAACTAACAATTTTTGACTTTATTTTTGATCAAAACAACTGTTTTGGACCAATTTATGATTATTATCATGGTCGTTGAGTTATTTTCTAGTTTATCGTTAAAAAGTAGTCATAATATTTTGATAATATATCGATTGTTCAAAATATTTTGATTATCTAACGACCAAATATTTATTTCGTTAAAAAATGATAGATTTTTGGTCATAATTATGTTAACTAAAATTTTAGTCAAAATTTTTTGGTCACAATATAACATGTTTTCTTTTAGTGTGTTATTTGCCCAAATCTCATCATTAAATTACCCAAATCAAAGTCCAACACGAAACTTTCTGCCCACCCATTAAAATCAGGTTGATCGATTAAATCCGCTGTCTACAATCCCAAGCATCAGACTCCACCACCAACATCCACCATTAGATTTCTTCCATCAATCCTACATCTCACCATATTTTTCTGCAACGACAATTCTACTGCCGAGTAATTAATGACGATTCATGATTTTTTGAAGGGAGATAATGAAGTTTTGATTTTGTAAAGTTGTAAGTATTGATAAAGAAGAGGAAAATCAGATGAAGAAGAAGAAAAGCTGAAAGAAAAGAAAGAAATGAAAGAGAGAAGATGGAGAGAAGAACGAGGGTTGAGTAACAATAGGAGTATAAAAAACCTATATTGATCAAAAAGAGTTAGAAAACATAGGAAGACATATTCTTAATTTTGGATTTATATAGGTATATTGGCTCAAATTATTCTAAAATTCTATTAAAATAGTTTAAATTAATAGTTAAAGTTTTTTTGTCAACAATAAATTAAATAAACAGAATTTGATCTGGCCTGATCAAATATAAATTTATGCCTAATACAAAATCTAAAGTCGAAATTTTTTTGGTTAGTTTACAATTATTGTTTTAAAGGTTTTAGTACAATATATATATATATATATATATATAAAAGTTTTTATCGTTTAGGGATTTTTTATTTTAAAAACGATACTAGACATTAGTGCTGGTGTTAGCTGGCTTCATGTCAGAGTTTTCTTGTCAGGCTCTAAGGCCCGTTTAATCCTTCTATGGAAATCAGGATTGAATCTGGCTGTCAAATTAATCATTTAACCTGGCTATTTGGGCTAAAGATTGCAATGCCAGATTTTAAGTTACTGATCTTTGGATATTTAAGATAAAAGAAAATTTCATGTTAGATAATCTTTTTTCTAGAAAAGTTGTTTACGTAGTTATTTTTCAACAACAAACAGATTCATAAAGTTGATCCATAACTCAAATTTAAATTCTATAACATGAAGTAATGCGACTATATGAAATTGAATTTCAATTTAAAAAATTATAAAAATGTACATTGAATGACTTGACCAATCGCTTGCTCACTGAGTGAGTGTGAATGATCTTCGATGTTCGACTTCATGCTCCTCCTGGTCCCTGTGTAGAGGTGGTTCTCTCCCTCCAAACCGTGCTTGTCTTTCTGAAGGAGGTTCTTCAGTTCCAAGCTAAGGTTTGGTGGATTGGTGTTGAAGTTGGTTCAGTCCACGGTTCACAATTTGGGTTCTCCTTAGCTGCTTGTTTTTGGTTTAAGCAATTGGGTTGTGTGATGGTCAACTGAGTTTCAGCTTGGCTGGCTTCTCTTCTTCTCTTCACGGATATAAGTCTCCATTTTTTGTTCGCAGCCGCCAAAATCTTCGTAGAGAGTTTAAGTCCGCTTCTTCCCCAAAGCCGAGACCTCTATATATCAACTTCATGCTCTAGGTTTTCCAATTAGTATCATTTTTCTCTTCCTCTTCTCTCATATTCCCTTCCCTTAGTTTGATATTGTTCTACTCACTTGTTTATTTTTATATCAATTCTACTTTTTACTCTTTAAATCTAAATGGCCCTTTAACAAAAAAAAAAAAAAAAAAAACACTTGACCAAAATTACCTTTACTTGTTTAGATAATAACGGAATTGGATAAATCATTCATCAAGAAACTGCACCAAGTTCATAACTACTTCAAAAGTGAAAGTGAGATATTTTTTTTTTTTGGTATTGGCTTCAATAAGCATTTTACTATCGTCTAGCTGCCAGCATATTTACATCAATCCCCATGTTAGATCTGAAGTTTTGCAAGATCTATCAACTTGACATTTCCTTAATTAATTATCAAAATGCATTAGTCTTTATATACTATCGCTTTGTGAGAAGACACTTAATTTCTATTCATTTGAGACATGAACAGTGACATATACTGTATATGCTTTCCTTTGAACACTCTAAATTATTTTCTCAATGCATAGAGTTTAGGGTTTTTATAGTTTACCATAAAATGCTTGGTATATCATATACCTAAGCTTATTTTTATTTTCTCAACGAGATATATAAAATCAGAACCATAAAAAAACAACATCGGCCCTACATACCTAGAATCAGAAGCCAGACAACCGAGTTAGCCTAGCAAGGACATATGCCTTAGAATTCAGGCCTTAAGGGATTACAGACAAAGACCAAATTGCAAAATGAGAGCGCAACCGCCGGTACTCCTCCTGGTAAGTATCAAAAGCCGGCCACTCTTCTGGACGCTGAAAGATGTGCCACACCAACTCGCAGTCTGTTGACACCTCGACCTCTGAAATATGACGCTCCAGTAATGCCCCTAAAGCCTGGATAACTGTCTCCACCTCTGCATGGAGTGGCGAAAGACACCGATGTCCTTTCTCTATTCCCGAAAATAAACTGTCCACTGAATCTGGAAAATAAATCCAACCAAACCCCGTCTGTTGGTCGGTGGCTTTCCACAAAGCGTCCACAAAACACTTAAAGCTTGTGAACGTCTGATTGGCTGTGGTAGGGAATATCCATGCGGGCTTGGTAAAGTCAAGCGTAGACTTGCTATAGTCTATCGGAAACGTGTGACCAAATCGGGCAACATACCATTCCTTATACTCGGAGATCGCCCTTGCCAAAACTAGGCGAGGATCCAAATCCGCATTCGAAAAACAAAATGCGTTCCTAGCTTTCCAAATCTGTCATATAATCCACGGGAAAATATCGATCACAGTCGGCCTCGGAATTCTCCAGTAGAGATAATCTATGTTGTACCAGACAGATCCCCCCGAGAACAACCCCGAAGCTGAAGGTATGAGGGACAAAGCCTAGATATGGAATGTCGGCGGACACCCAAAAATGACATGGGTGATCATTTCAGACTCTGCTCCACAACGCGGGCATCTAGCATCCATGCCGAGACCTCGTTTTACCAAATTCTGGTAAACCGTTGTGCATCCTGACAAACTCTGCCAAATAAAATGCTTGATTTTATTAGGACAGTCTAACTTTCAAACCTTGTCAAAGAACATATCAACATAAGGCCCCAACTGAGGCTGATCCGCCACGGTTCCCCCACAGTTAAAGAGTAACCCGATTTTACCGAATATCTCCCGATTTCGTCAAGTGCCAATCCCAATGATTTGAAAGTTGGTTTAACGGAAGATGAATCGCCAATATCTATTGGACATCTCTGTGATCAAAATATTACCGCACTAAAATCTCCTTCCAAGTCCCCGTACGATGATCTATAAATTGATCAACCGTCATCTCCGGGAACAAGTGTAAATACGACCAAAATGCTGGTCTTCGATAAATATTCGGAATCCAGGAATCTTGCCACACCCTAATCTGTTTACCATCACCAATCTTTCAAACGAGACGTTTGGAAATCAAAGATATGTGATAACAAGATTTTTCGTTTATTGTCAAATCCTACTATACTTATATGTTGGTTGTAGTATAATAAGTGTCAATCCAACTGGGAATGTAATTATCAGTCAGGATGCAGTTAACTACCCTAATTCAAGCCAATCAAAGTGTGGTTTCTCTAACAAATTCGGACATTGAAATAAAAAAAATAAACAAGCAAGTGATAAAAATCTAGAATTTAAACGAAGCGCCTCACAAGAGAGTGTTAGCTAAAATTAACGCAAGGTGAGAAAACAGGATCCTGAGGAGTGAGTTTTATGGGTCAACGTGACTCTTAAGCTAACTAGGCGCTTGATATCACTCAATTGAGCTAGTCTCTAGGCAACGAGAACACAAATAATGAGTCCACTCCCGTGGCAAACAAACTCGAGTAGGTTACTAACAAACCCTATCGCCATAGACGTTCGATAATCTAGTCGGAGTGAACGATCAACCCGCTTAGCGCCGATTCACACCTCAGACATTCGATTCCTCGAGCTGAGCATGTGAATCTCTGAAGTGGTTCAGTCAGACGCTCTACCAAACACCCATCGATGCTAGAGCGTCTCAGAACAAGTCTCAATTGATCAGAATGAAGCTAGTGATGATAACGCCAAATCAGAAAAAGACTTACATAAGTCTAACCCTAAGCGCCTTAGAAAACCTAAGCATCACGCAGACCTAACTCATCCTCAGGAACCTTAGGTGACTACTCAGAACTCATGAGTTTAGCAACAAACACGAATTCAAAGTTTGAACGCATCAATAAAGAACTCGAACAAGGTATGAAATCCACGCTTAATGTAAAACTGAATTGCATAAAAATAAACTCAAAAATCAGAAAGTTGCGTTTTAATACAAAGCTCCAAGTTCGCAAGAAAAATCAATTGTAAAAACTAGCGTTCGGGTTTTGCAATATGTAAGAATATTTATACTAAACTCATAGCAAAACCCTAGATAAACTCGGCCCAATGCGCAGTTAATTTTAGCCTCGGCTTGGCCCAATAACGAATGAACTCGATCTGGTGCGTGTTAGTGTAAACTCGGTTTGAACTCGAGTCAAAGTGCTCGAGTTGGCGCTTGTGAGCTCGATCTTGGGCTTGAAAGTGTGCTCGATCTTGTTCTGGAAAAAGGGCTTGATCCGTGCTCGAGCTGGGGCTCGATCCTTGCTCAAGCTGGGGCTCGAACTGGGCTCGGTAATGGGCTCGATCTGGGCTTGATCTAAGGCTCGATATGGGTCTCGATCTGGGGCTTGATATGAGCTCGATCTGGGGCTCGATCTGGGGGTAGATCTGGGGTTCTTCCTTGTCCAAAACAGACTCGATCGTGCCCGCATCCAGTACCTGAAAACTCACAAAATGTAGTATGTATGCAGATGCATGTGAATGTGTATGAATGATACTATCTAGACTCCCACTATATGAGAATGTATCAAAATGTATGTACAATATACCTAAATGATGCTCCTAAGACGTGCTAAAAACGTGTATATCAATCTGCTAGAAAGAATACTCCGCCGTACATAGGACGACCTTGTTGAAACTGAGCATCTAATAGACTTTTGTCCTTATAATATTTTCCTTTCATTACTTTAGCCAAAAGCAAGTCAGGAAATTCTAGTAACCGCCAAAATTATTTTGCCAGGAGAGCCATATTAAAATCTTCTAACAGCCTAAATCCCAGTCCCCCTTTCGATTTCGGTTTACACAAATCCTCCCATTTCTTCCAATGAATTCCACCAGAAGAAGCCGAATTTACCCACCAAAAATTTGCAATAGCAGACTGCACTTTCCTTATGACCGTTTTTGGTAGCAGATAACAAGTCATCGCATAAGTTGGTAGTGCTCTCAAAATCGATTTGATTAAAATCTCCTTTCCAGCCTTAGACAGAAACCGAGTTGACAAATTAGCTACACGGGCTTCCAATTTCTCTGCTACATACACGAAAACTTTCGCTTTAGACCCACCAATACTCTCTGGGAACCCGAGGTACATCCCCAAGCCGCCAAAATTCCTAATACCCACAATTTCTTGGATTACGTCTTATAGAATTCTGCCTTACCGACATACCAAATTGGATAAATGATTTATCAAAATTGATTCTCTGCCCCGAGACTAACTTACACTCTGTGAGATCATTAAGTATTTGTGTGGCCTCAGCATTAGTGGCCTTACAAAAAATAGAGTACTATCCACAAATAGCAAATGAGAGACTACCGGCCTCTCACGCGCAATTTATATACCAATTATGAGACATTGTTCCACAACCTTATTCAATTTAGTAATAAGAACTTCTGTGCAGAAAAGATACGGCGGTAGAGGATAACCTTATCTTAATTATGCAACGAGTTTCAAGTTTTTTTCTTTTCCCTTTTCTACACATTTCCGATGCCTTTGTCTCGAGTCAAAATTTACAGGGCAACCCCTTATTGATTATATAGCTTAACTTTCATCAACTTGTAATTAAACACGATACTGTATATAAACAATAATTTATTCATTCTCAATTATCATTACAAGAATAACCTCAAGAAAAGCCAACACAGTTTCGACAACCCCAAGTGAGAAAGTGAAAGAGAATATTAACTGTTTATTAATACAAATTAATTAGTGTAAATAACCCTTTCATGATTCATCTCATTTAAATATTAATAACTCACCCTAACTAGTATATAGTACATAATTAGCACACACCACAAATTAATATACACTCTGCACTTTTGAATTCTATATATATGTGGTTGATGGTCACCATATAAATCCTACTCTTAACCCTTAACTTCTTTATCTTCTTTAGTTAATTTGTCATCTCACACGTGTGGTAAATCCCTCTTCGTCACGTGTGAAAAAACCGGTTGCTACTTTCTACTATATTAGTACGAATAATTTCATGGCTAGCCGGAAAAACGATCCGGTGTACAAAGGAATCCGGTGCCGAAGTGGGAAATGGGTCTCCGAGATCCGTGAGCCGAGGAAAACAACTCGAATATGGCTTGGAACTTACCCCACGGCAGAGATGGCAGCCACAGCCTACGATGTGGCTGCTTTGGCTCTCAAAGGCAGAGAAGCTGTCTTGAACTTCCCTGGATCCGCCGGGTCATACGTGGTTCCGAGATCAACATCCGCAGCGGATATCCGAACCGCTGCAGCGGCTGCAGCTGCAGTGAAGGGATGTGAGGAAGTGGAGGAAGAGAAAGAGGGAAAGAAGAAGAATAGCGGTAGTTTGTGGAAGTTAAGAGAAGGGTACGTAGATGATGATGTGGGGTCTTCGTCGTGGTGTGGGACAGAGTTTATGGACGAAGAAGAAGTCTTAAATATGCCTAATTTGTTGGCCAATATGGCTGAAGGAATGATGGTTGCGCGGCCACCGTGGATGGGTTCTCAGCCGTCGGATGACTCTCCGGAGAATTCACACGATGAAGACTTGTGGGGCTATTGATCTATATATGTTTGTCCACCTACGTATACACGTAATCATCTTCTTCTTGTTGCTTTTTTTGTTCATTATGTTGTGATATATCAATCATATGTTTTCATTTAAATAAGAGCGTTCTTTCTTGTATTGTAAAATTAGGGTTTGGGTTATCTTTGAATTTTAATTAGGGCTTATGTTTGCCTTCTTCTGATATTTCCCTTTCTTTTCGCGACTTCATGTGTTGATTTATATTATAAATCTTATACTGTATTGCATATATATGTCGATTCATAGTTTATATATAGTTTCATGGAGTTATGAATAATAGCCAATCGCCGTACATACTTCGACTTAATTCTCGTTAATCTACCAAATTCTCTCTTTTTTGTGTGGTCAGAATCTACTAAATTCTTTGATACATAAATATCGTCAGGTAAAACATATATATAGGCCTACACGACGAATTAACATCGCTTTTAAATTTGGAAAAGCTTCATGTTTGTCAACAAAAGATCTATTAATATGATGAGACCTATGATTTTTGTGGAATTTTATTTTCAGCGAAGAGATTAGTCTTTTTCTTAGAACTCACGATCAATGGTTTCTGTATATATATCTGTATCATAAAGCACTGTTTTCTTTCAATATACAGAATATATGTCATATCTATCTCTATTTGTCACGTGTTGCAGTGTTGGTTTGCTAAAAATATATATTCGAAAATTCATCCATCGATATATATTTCACTCAATTCGTCGTGTAGTGACAAAAAAAAAAGGAATTATAGTATAAAATCTCATATTTCTTTTTAAAAGTCGAGTTTCCTTTTTTGGATGTGTTTTTTTATTGCAAAGTTGTGCCATTTATGTACATATGGACATGAGTGCTTTTTTCTTTTTGTCGTTTTCTTATAATAACAACGAATTCGTTGGTCTTTTCCTTCTGTCGTTTTCTTTTTTACCTTCTTTTGGTCAAAATCATCTCTATATTTTGTGACACTTGCTTGCTAATGAGTATAAATTTTGATCTTTTGGTTTTTTGTTTTTTTTTTTTTTTTTGTTTCTAATTAAATATCGCTCTTGTTGTTAAAAAAAAAAAAAATTAAATATCGCTCTTTAACCATATTCTATCTTAAAATTTTCAATAACAAAACATACTTACTAACACATAATAATCTTAATCTTTTAAGAAATTGAATGTTACTTTCTTAGATTCAAGATTAATATAATTTGTTGAAAAAGATTAATATTATTTGAAGTTGCTTAATTTATTGTCGTTTAGAGTAAGTTTATACAAATTATAAGAATATTGGTAAATGTTTCATTATATTTTCATAAAACAATTCAACTCTAGATAAATTCTCGTATAAGTTTAACTAGTTTGAAGTTATGAGTCTTATAACTATATTAACGAAAACTAATATATTTTTAAAAAATAAAACGATGAGATGATATTAAATTTGATTAATAATAGTTGATGAGAACAATATTAAAACTCCTAAGCATACGAATCGAAACTGAAATATCAAACCAAAAAAATATTTTATTTGGTTTTAAATTCTGATAAAAAATTGTTCGTTTTTATATTTAGGTAACTTTTACTTTTAACTGAGAGTTAAAATAACCAAATAAAAATTAAAACTAATTTTTATTAAAAGTATTTTAGTTAAAATTAATCATATTACCATTCAAAACTAATTAATATTATTTCAAATCAAATTTATTTTTATCTATTCAGAATTAAAATCGAATCCAAGTCGAATAAAAAAACAAAGACTAGATTACTCTTATTCTCAATAGATTTTCTTAAAACTTTTATGCATATAAAAAAATAGATTTAATTATTAAGTACAAATATTTCAATTAATAAAATTTGCATAGAAATTTTCCAAAATATATAGTTTAGAAACAGTTAAAGTTTGAAGAATAAGAGAGTTAGTATTACTAAAATATTTTTAACTGAAATTCGAATTTATGATTTAACAAAAGGTTTTAAGTTTTCAGACACACAAAATTACTTAAACTTTTGACCTGAAAAAGACAAAGGGAGGTTAATTAGAGAGGTGACCATGTGACATTTCTTTAATCATATATGTCACTAATTTCTATAGTGCATTAATTAGCTTTGCAACTTTTTAATATTCTATCTATAAATCATACAATATAGTAAATATTATTGCGATAATTTAATGGGTTTTGTCTTCCGAAAATTTGCCTTTTGTTTCAAAAATAATCACTTTTTTCCCTTTCTTTTTCTTTTGTCAACAATTTTCCTCTTTCTTTATTGTAAAGACACTTAGGAATTAGTTACTAAAATTAACTCGCCTTCTCCCATTTTGACAATACTGTGCCACGTGTCACTGTCTCCTTTGATTTATTTGACCTAAAATTTTGATTGTTTTTTTTTTTCCATAAAAGGTCTAATTTTGATTGTTTTGTTACAACACCTGAACCATAAACTGTACATGTTTTAAGTAGTATACAAACTAAAACATCAATAAAGAAAGCAAAAAGGAAAAAAGAAAAATAATCTACAAATTTCATATGCAAGATGAATAAATTCCATACTAAGTTATGCTTATCTCAATGTACTAAATACAAAATCGCATACAAATATCTTATGTTGTTTTTTTTAATGTTATTGTCTTTGGCCCATATTAAACTTTTACAGGGCACCAGTATTGAACCTCGTCGCTAGAAAACAGTCTATAATGGCACAGCCATTGGACTAAAGTTTCCTAGCAAATCCTTTTGTTTATTTTATTTTATTTTTGTATAAAACCTAGCAAATACGTTTTTAATTTTCTTTTACAACAAGCTTTGTTGTGCAATATAAAGATTGGTTTCGATTTTCGAACAAATCTTTATACTTGATTTGATGTGATAATGGTCCACTGCGGCTTTGTCTCGCTACGTTTTTTTATAACCTTCCCTTTTTGGTATGATTACTCACACTCCTACAATCATTATCATTCTTTTAATCTTTAATTAATTTCCATTAATGGCTGTTTGTTATGATTATTATACAACTACTTTTCTTTTTTATAGATATTTGTTCATTGGATTTAATTAATAATTAAATGTGTTTAATATTCTTATTCACAAAAAATATCTTATAGATTCGAATTTTCTATTATATTTTGTTCTAATGTCTATCGGTATAAGATTTAGTAAAGCCGAACACTATTCAGGCTACTATCTATTCACAATATCAGAGGATCATTTCTAATACATTTGATCAATGTTGTACTTTATTTTCTCTTTCGATCAATATATATAAGTGTATATATATTGGCCGTTAAAATTTTACATTTAAGCAACTATTGGATAGCCAAATTTTGGAAAGTTTTAAGATATCACTTATCAAAAACAGAACGAATAAGAATTTGTTCAAAAAAAAATATTGTAATTAATTCATAAAACTATATAAATGTTTTTTATACCATGCTTTATAATTCAAAAAGTAATGAAAATTTGACAATTCTTTATAACCACATCACAAGTCATAATTATTATTCCTTTGTGTGTGCTTATTCTATACTACGTGTTCCGTTTATTCGTTTATTACACAGAACATAGCCAGTAAAGGCTTGTGGCTGATGGGAAAGCTAGTCAAGAATTGTGATCTAGTTTGCCTTAAGATAAGATCTTCACATTTTTCAATTATTTATAGGGTAATTTGCTAGATTATAGCGAAATTAAGTGTTAATTATTGAAATAGAGCAAATGTTTGTAAATATTAGAATAGTTTTTTTTTAATTTAATATATATTATTTTGCCCTTTCCTAATGAGGAAAAAATGTAATTACGAAAATGTCATTAATGAAATCTGCCACGTAAGCGATCAACTCTACCATACGAACATAGTGCAATATGGTAGAGTTAGACTTGCAGCGTAGTAGAGTTGAAGTGTGCTTGGTAGAGTTAGATTTCAAACGTAATAGAGTTGTTGTTTGCGCTCTAATCAACTCTACCACACGGACAGAGTGCATTACAGTAGAGTTAGAGTTCCAGCGTAGTAGAGTTAAAGTATGCTTAGTAGAGTTGACATGAATGAAAATTCGTGTGTAGTAGAGTTAGATATCCAGCGTAGTAGAGTTGAAGTGTGCTTGGTAGAGTTAGATTTCCAGCGTAATAGAGTTGTTGTTTGCGCTCCAATAACCTCTACCACACGGACAGAGTGCAGTATGGTAAAGTTAGAGTTCCAACGTAGTAGAGTTAAAGTATGCTTAGTAGAGTTGACATGAATGAAAATTCGTGTGTAGTAGAGTTAAAGTATGCTTAGTAGAGTTGACATGAATAAAAATTCGTGTGTAGTAGAGTTAGATTTCCAGTGTAATAGAGTTGAAGTGTGCTTGGTAGAGTTAGATTTCCAGCTAATAGAGTTGATGTTTGCGCTCTAATCAACTCTACCACACAAACAGAGTGCAGTATGGTAGAATTAATTTTGAAAACCTAGCCTACTTTCGTAGTAGAGCTTAAATTACGAATTTACCCATCAGTTATTAGCTCATATGCCGCGCATCTATCTGATTCCTCCATAAGTGACGCCATTGTAGCTTTCTTGAAGCTCCATTGCTTTTTCTGTTTATGTTTGGATCTATGGATCAAATCATTTTGGTTTATGGGATTTGGAGTTTTAATGAAAATCGATGGATATTTTTGATGGACCAATCGTACGGGTGTCAGATCATAGGCATTGTCGAAGATTTAAGGCTCGACGAATTTCTAGAGATAGTTTATGTCGATTTTGGTTTGGATGAACATTGTCATGAGCTAAAACTAATTTACATGCCAAATGTAGTCATTCATTCACTACCAGAAGATACTCCCCCTGTAATTGTAAGTAACGATAGACAATTGCAAGTGTTTGTTTCACAATTTCGTAAAGAAGCAATGCGTCTATGTGTCAAAATTACCACTAGATCTCGTGTTTCATTGAGTTACCTTGAAAAGGTCAGTGAAGTTGGAGAAACGGTGACGAGAAATTCCAATGTAAGTTGGAAAAAAATGATGCCTCATATAATAGAGTTGACCCTAGGTGTAGTAGAGTTGATTCGGTGTTTAGTATAGGTGGACCAAACAATGAGCGTATACCAGAAAATGTGAAATATGAAACTGAACATGCTGAGGACGAGGATGCGGAATTCAGATTCGACTGTTGCAATGATATGGATGGCGCAAGCTCGGATGATGAAGATTATATCAGTATTCGTAGAAAATCGAAGGAAGAAGAGAAGAAAATCCTGACGGAGAAAGCAACAGGGTTGGATTTGAATGTTGAGTATTTGGACATAGTAATGTCAGCACTTGCATTGGTTGTTGGACAACGATACTCATCAAAAAAAGAACTCATGACGAGGCTAAAAATTCTTTCTGTCTTACAGAGGTTTGACTTCGATGTTGTTGCTTCATCGAAGACAGTGTTGGATGTGAAATGTTGGTTACCAAACTGTCAGTGGAGAGTGCGAGCTTCACCTGTCGACGACGGTGGATGTTTCTTTGTCCGGAAGTATAGGGGAGAACATAGTTGTTTTGTTAAAGAGAGATCAGGTCGTGCACGACAAGCGTCAACGGAAGTCTTAGGAAGGTTATACTTGGAATTCGTAGGTGGATTTGGGCCATCTGTTCTTCCTCAACACGTTGCTGATTCAATGAGCAAGCAATTCGGTCTAAAGGTACAAACGTAATTTTACGCCATGGTAGATTTAATCTTCCTAGTAGAGTTTAATGTCGGTATAACCTTTGTAGAGTTGACTTGCAATGTGGTAGAGGTTTATAATGTGTAGTAAAGTTTGCTTGTAGTGTGGTAGAGATATGTTGTATTGTGATAGAGTTGGATTCGATATAGTATACTTAGTCTG
>JAKUCM010006200.1:0-45299 GCA_023374145.1 Lepidium sativum
TGATAAGTACTTTTGATTTCTTCTCCATCTCGAATTTTGCCATCTAACTTACTTGGCCAAAACCTTTGGAATCTCCACAAAAATCTTTACCAACATGTTTTTCGTTATTCCTTCCAAATGCACTTTTTGTTTTGTACCTTACTTTCTATTGTTGTCCTTAATCATTTCAAATCATTTTCGAGGTTTCTTCTTAGAAAAAAGTCTGGACAATTGTTGGTGACGAAAAAGTCTAGAGGCCTTGAGAAGGTAAATGAGAAGAAGAATGATGAGAAAAGAAAGAAAGCTAATAAGATAGTTACAAAGGAAGGCCTTGATGATGAGCGCATGTATAGAGAAAACAAACCTGATCGTGATCTCGAATTGACATTGGTGGAGTTTGAAGATGTTATCATTGCCACTGAAAATTTCACTACCTTCAACAAGCTTGGCCAAGGTGTTCTTGGTATACTTTATAAGGTAATAGAAAAATTGAATACTTAATTTAGAATGTACCATTGACAATAGTCGTGTTGATAAATTGACTGGTTACAGAACAGGGTACTTATGATAATCCTAGAATTCTCATAACTGAGAATGGATATGGTGAAGTAGCAGATCAGACTCATAATCTACTTATGTACAATCCTTCAATCATAGAAGGACATATCTATGCTATTCATCAAACCATACAGTAAGCAAACAATAATATGATTAGACCTCTTTTGAGTCTGAATATAAAGCTTATTATCTTCTCTGTGTTGAATTTAACAGTGGAGATGGAGTTAGAGTGGAAGGCTATTATGTATGGTCATTGGTAGATAACTTTGAATGGGACAGTGGATATGGTGTGAGATATGGTTTGTATTACATAGATTAATTACAAAGATGGGCTTAGAAGATATCCTAAAATGTCAGCTTTATGGTTAAAAGAGTTCTTAAGGTTTGATAATCCTAGAATTTTTTTTGTATACACTTATTTGTTTCTGAATATTTCAACTCGATATTTTTGCTTTTTTATTTTGCACTAGAAACTTTATATAATTTCTAGATCTATACACAAACTTGTAAGATTTACACACATGACTATACACACAACTGAAATATAAAAAAACAATTATTAGTCATAAAATCACAATTTGTTTGTTGCGTTAAACATTGAAATAACATCATTTAAACTAATTATCTGACTTATTATGAGAATTTATTAGAAAAATAAAATAAAAGCAAAATGTTGCCTTTAGTGAACTGAGAATTTGTCGAGGAATCAACCCAAAGATGTTCCATTTCTTACTTAGGTCAAATTGGATGACTTAGTATGTTAGTGGGGTGTATTTCGATATACTTGGTCCCTAGTCTCATAAAAAATCGATTTGATATCGTCAGGAAGGTGCGTTCTTTTGATTATAGAAGAATATGCCTAAACAATAGATTTGGTCTATTCGTAGGTCATACTTGGGAGGGTTGTTTTGGGACTCTTAGGTTTTAGGTCAGTGTTGTATCACAAATGGCGAGCGGTCACTTTGCATATGATAGTATGCATCGATTTAACAATCACTTGCAGTGCCAGGAAGTAATTTGGTTGTTACTTAGTCAACTAATGATGGTGCAAGTCATCTTACAATCGGTTCAGATCTGTATCAGTTGTATATGGTTGTTAAGTGGATTCTTGCTCTGGTTAATATCAGGGATTTCGACTAACAATCTATCTCAAAATCTTTGATGTCACTGAGGTTTATGGCGTCCCATTGGAAGCTAGAGCTAAGGAAGAGGGGCCAATGAGACAGAAAATTCACGGGGTAGTTTCATTACTGCCCACTTCTTTGGATTGCCAATGTATGAATTCATTGACTGTACTGAGTTTAAATTGGTTATCTGGAATTTATATTTTGGAGTTGATAAGTATAGGTTTATTTCTTATAAAATCGTTTTTTCTGTTAAGATAAAAGTTAATTTTTAAGTTTAAAAAATTCAAGAGCTAGCTTTTTGATTTGACTATTAACATCCCTGGAAAATAGGCTAAGTATGGGGCTTAATCGGGGGAGAAAAAATAGGTTACGAGTAGGCTGCCAGCTCTATAAAAGGAGAAATAGGGTTACACAGTTTCTCATGTTTTTTTCTCGCAAGTTTTTCACACCAGAAAATTTAGCTGCAATGTTTGTATTAGTTGGGCTGATGGCGCAAGTTGGTTTAATTAAGAAGGCGATGACAGCCAAATCACCGCCACGTTTACTTAAAATTAGGATTCCAAAACTAGACAATGCAGCTTTATTGGCAAGAAGTTCCAAAGTCATGATGGGGAGGTGTCTTAACCCATTCTTGCAGAATGTAAATACCTTTATTTTTAGGATGCCACAATTTTGGAATCTATTAGATAGGGTCAGAGGTCTTAATTTAGGTAATGGTCGATTTCAGTTTGAATTTCAAACATAATCGGATTTGGCTAGTGTTTTAGACAATGGCTCAATTAATTTTGATGGGTGGATGGTCTACTATGCACCGTGGAAACCACTAGCTGATGCGGACCACCCAAACTTCATTAGACTTTGGATTCGAATAACCGGAATACCCTTTGAATATAGGGTATAGGAGGTTTATCGTTTGGTAGGTAGTTCATTGGGGTCAGTCATAAGTATTGATGTTTCGAAAGGTCAAGTACTTATTGAAATTCCTTGTTCGAAACCTTTAGTTTTTTCTTCAATCCTTAAGTTTGAAGAAGGCCGTGAATCGAAGGTTATGTTCGAGTATAGATGTTTGGAAGGTTATTGTAGTCTTTGTTACCGAATGACGCATGATGAGTCAAATTGTTATAAGGCTAAATTGGATAATCGAGCTTCAGTTATGGAAAACTCGAAGAAACCAGTAATTGCCGATGGACATAGGTCCTATAAAGGGGCCTTTTTAGGAGCAAATAAAGGCTTAGGTGATATAGCTAAACCTAGAATGGGTAGAGATAGGGCTGACAGAAATAAACGAGGTAAAGGTATTTCTATGGTCTAGTCAAACTTAGTTGACACAAAGAAGGTATTCATTACTTTACTGTCTCTTTGTATTTATGTTGGTTAGTTTAATTACCATTTCGCTTTGTTAAATTTTCAGGACACAGTGGTAGATGTGGAGCTAGAGAAGTCATCTGCGAAGAAGGTGCGAAGACCTCTCTTCCAGGCTGAAACTATGGCGCTGACAGACACAGAGACACTAGCAGCTGCGACGGGTATGGCAAGTGGGTCAGATGCGGTTGTGGCTGAAGGGGAAAAGCATCCTCTATTGGATATGATGGAAAATGTTGATGATTTGGATGATCTGGATGATGATTTGGTCCTGCCGGTTCAAGAAGACAACACTGAACCTGCAGAGAACATGGAGGCTGAAGATGCAAACTTGATGACTGAAGAAGCTTTGGACGAATTGGCACTTGAAGCTGTAATGTCTACTCGACAAGTTTTGACAGAAGCAGAACGTGTGGAAAAAACGAGATAATGGCAGCAAAATTACAAAGCTACAAAGAAGCTAAAGCTTCAAAGGTTCTTGCAGCCTCGAATAAGAATGGCATCAGAATTTCAACACCACTCAGGGGAGTTAGTACTAGGAAACTGGCTTTGGTGGGAACAATGTCCCCAAATCCGAGACGGGTTAATCAAAAGAGCAAAATCAAAGCTCCATGAGATTTTTTAATGATTTTAAAATTTTTGTGTTGGAATTGTCAAGGTTTGGGTAATAAAATAACAATAAATTATCTTCGAGACCTTTGGAAATTATTTAGACCAGAGTTTTTATTTTTATCAGAAACAAAGAATAAAGAGGTTTTTTGGTAAAAATTCAGGAACATTTGGGTTATAATAAATTAATCACGGTTGAACCAACAGGTTCAAGTGGCTGCCTCGCCCTTCTATACCATGATAAGTATAATGTGACAATCAATTACAAAGATAAGAATATGATTGATCAGTCATTAGACCTTTTAGGTACTAAATCATTTTTGACTTTTTTCTACGGTGAGCCCGTACAAATAAGAAGATTATATGTTTGGGAAAGGATTACGCGATTGGGTATTAATCGTATAAGCCCTTGGATAATCTCAGGAGATTTTAATGAGATCTTTGGAAATCATGAAAAGCAAGGAGGTATTAGGCGAAGTATAAATTCCTTTATGCCTTTTAACCAAATGTTAAGGGATTGTGGTTTGATCGAGTTTCCGAAAATTGGAAATTCATGGTCATAGAGAAGCGTACATAGCAATGGGGTGGTTCGGTGTGTTCTAGACAAAACTTTTGGTAATGGTGATTGACATGAATTATTTCCAAAATCGGAAATTCGGCATCTGGATATGGTAGGATTCGATCACCGACCTATTTTAGTCAGTTTCCAAGATCAGGAATGCCCATTTAAACTAAAACAATTTTGTTTTAATAAACATTGGTTGGGAAAACCGGGTTTCCGAGATATAGTTGAGCGTAGCTGGACGAGGAGTGTTGCTCGACACTGTGGGAACTTCTCATTGGTGGATAAAATTGGGTTATATCGTAGAGAAATTTCACATTGGAGATGTGAAACTTTAAAGTCGGGAAGACAGGAGATAGATCACTGGAAAACACAGATTGAACTATATAATGTTAGTAAAATGGTCGATATTGAGGCCTTACGGGAATCAAATGTTAAACTTAAACAGGCTGATACTGAGGAAGAGATTTATTGGAAGCAAAAAAGTAGGAATAAATGGTTAAAAGAAGGTGATGAAAACACAAAGTTCTTTCATACGGTGGTGCGACAGAGACGAGCTCACAATAGGATAATTGGGTTATTGGGTAAATGGGGTCAGTGGGTTGAGAGAGACAACAAAATTTTGAAAGAGGCGGTAGACTATTTTCAAGACCTTTTTACTAGTAATAGTACGGGCAACACCATTGTCGACGATTTGGAGATAAAGGTTACCGAGTGGGATAACCAAATTTTGATGTGACCTACTTCTGAGGAGGAGGTAAAAACAGCTCTGTTCCAAATGGATCCTGATAAGACGCCGGGTTCGGATGGAATGACAGTACTGTTTTTCCAGTCTTCGTGGGAAATAATAAAGTTAGATTTAATCTCCCTTGTGGATAAGTTTCTCCGAACATGGGTTTCTGACAGGCGGTTAAATAAGACAAATATATGTCTGATACCTAAGGTAGATCGGCCGACTAAGATGGTTGAATTTCAGCCAATCAGTCTGTGTAATATTGGGTATAAAATTATAGCAAAAATATTGTATTTGAGGTTAAAAAGGGTACTCCCGGAGATTGTGTCGGAAACACAATCAGCCTTCGTAGCAGGCCGTTTGATCTCGGATAATATTTTGATTGCTCAAGAAATGACTCATGCGTTACGGACTAATAGGTCAATCAATGGTAAATTCATGGCAATTAAGACAGACATGAGTAAAGCGTACGATAGAGTCGAATGGAATTTTTTAGCCGCCTTAATGGGCAATTTGGGATTTTGTGATAATTGGATAAAGTGTATTATGTGGTGTATTACAAGTGTAGAGTACTCGGTAATAATCAATGGAGTCCCGGGAGGGTGTATTGTCCCCCGGCGAGGACTACGACAAGGGGATCCGCTATCCCCATATCTTTTTATTTTATATACTGAGGTTCTTATAGCTAAAATGCATAAGGCGGTCCAGGAAAATTTTATTACAGGAAAATAAGGTATCACATCTTCTTTTTGCGAATGATACCTTATTTTTCTGTCAAGCTAATAAAGTTGAGGCGACATATATTCTTCAGATTCTGGCTGAATATGAACGACAGTCGGGACAAAAAAATAATTTTGACAAGTCATCAATACAGTTTGGTAAGCACATCGATTTGGATTGTCAAATAGAGATCCAACAAGTTTTGGGGATACACCATATTGGCGGGTTGGGGCAGTATTTAGAATTGCCGGAGAATATAGGTGGATGGATCCTTGGATACCATACATTATACCAAGATCGGTGGTGAGATTGGATGTACATTTATATCAGGACGTGACGGTTGATCAATTTATAGATCACCAAACGAGTAAATGGAACGAGATCCTAATTCGTCAGTATTTTGACGATCACGAGGCGAGTTTGATACTAGCGATTAGGTTACCAGCCTGCCAAAGACAGGATTATTGGGGTTGGCATTATACGACGACGGGTCGTTATACAGTCAAATCTGGCTATCAGCTGGCTAGTAGTGGAATGGGTTTGGACCAACGAGAGTTTGGACCACATTTTGATTCGCTATATCAGTGTTGTTGGAAGTTAAATTTTCCTCCTAAGATAAAATACTTTATATGGCAATCATTGTCAGGGAGTATGGTTGTTTATCAGAATTTGACTAAACATAGGATTGGTCAAGAGTCTAGATGTCAGCAATGTGGGGCAGAGTTTGAGTCCCCTAATCATGTCTTATTTGAATGTCCGTCGGCGGTTCAAGTATGGGCCTTGTCGGCAATACCTTCTCCCGTGGGGGTTTTCCCGGGACGATCTATATGGTACAATCTAGATTATCTGTTTTCGCGAGCTACACATCACATAGATGTTTGTAGTTTTCCATGGATTATTTGGCACATTTGGAAAGCGAGGAATTGTTTCTGCTTTACACAAGTTGATCTCGATCCTCAAATTATTTTGGACAGGGCATACTCAGACTACAAGGAGTGGTCTATGAACCGGGAGGTTACTATTGTTCCTCGCGGACTATAGGTACCTCAGAGTGATTCTATCAAATCACAAATAATATTTCCTTCCAGAGTCAATCTCAGTTTCACGGGTTATAAATGCTACGTGGACGCGTCCTGGAAGGATACTGATCCCTATACGGGGATCAATTGGGTTTGCTTTCCAGATTCGGTTGAGGGAATACGTTCGGGTTCCAAGCGTCTACATCGATGTCTATCGGCGCTACACGCGGAGGTGGAGGCCGCCATTTGGGCCTTGGGAATGCTTGCAGAGTGTGGAATCCAGGATGTATAGATCTCGAGAGATTGTGAGACAGTCTGGTCTATCATTCAGCGACCAGAGGAGTGGCCGGCGTTCATACCACATCAGGAGGAGTTTCGAAGACTCAGGTCCCAGTTTTCCTCCTGCACTTTATCGGTTACTCCTAAACTCCTGAATTATAAGACGGATGCTCTGGCTAAGTTAGGCAGGGTGTCTGGTTTGTAGTTTTGATGTTTTGTGTCATATACCTATCATTGACAAAAAAAAAAAAATATATATATATATATATATATTAAATAGACCAAAAAGTTGAAACAAACTCACATGGTCTTCTACACTTTCATATCATGATGAATGAAAGCTCGATTGTTAAATCACATGCTTTTTGATGAAAGAAAAAATCAAAAAGCTGAAAATTTTGAATGGAAAATTTATGAAACCCTTTGTAATTTTGTAAGTGTTAATAAAGTTTAATAAAGTTTAACTGCAAAACAGGATTAATCAGGTACCAAATCTCTATATATCTCTCTATTTCTCCCAGCCTCTTAAACTGGCATCCTTTTCTTCGGCTATTTGTTAAGAAACTTTATATCTCTCTTGTTAAGATGCTGCAACTGTAAGTAATTAGAGATCATGTAGTTTAGAGTATAGTCTCTGGGATTAATTATGAATCGATTTAGTCGTTCTAGGGTAATCAATGAATATCTGCACAACCCTCAGGGATTCAATCTATACACCTGATAGAAAAGTAACGAAATTTAGAGCTGAAAGACCAAAAGTTTGGGGCTTTTCTTACGAATCGGAGGGATCATACACGCTATTCGATCTTTCCAGCTTGATTAGATAAAAAGATCGTAAATTTATTGATTTCCTAACTGCTTTTGCGATTTATCTGTCTCCTCCTCATTTCTCTCTATGTAACTGCTGAGGAGTTTGATAGATTGATTAATGATAAATCCACATCCAATTAGGTTTATGGCGAAAAGCCTTGTGATCTTGCTTAAATTATCTTATGCCTCTAAATTGTTTTGTAAATCTCAAGTTTTGAGCTCGTGAGAATCTGGGAACTTTAATGTTTCAGATGAGTATCTTCATTGCTTCTTATTCTATTTCTGGTTCTTAAAACTTACTGGGGTTTTCAAACTTGTGATTGTTTAATTGGTATTTGTATCTGAGAGCATAAACTAGTGATGGTGTTGGACACCAAGAAGTTTGCTGAACTATTGGAGAAAATTGAAGCTGAAGCTGATGAGTTTCTACTAGCTCGAAATCAGGTACTGGAATCACTTTGGTAGTATCTATTTGAATATATGCACCTTGGGAGAAGTACAATAACTTTCTTGGGAATTCACAAGCATTTTCACTGCACTGTTGTTCTGCAACTTTTTTGTTGTCTTGTGACAAAGCAGATTTGATAAATATATTTGTTAGGCCACTAAGATTTTAACCAAATGGGCTTGTGATATGTGTAATAGATGGTGTAGAATGACCAGGAGAGGAATGCGAACCGAGAGGCTCTAACAGCTCTTAGGAAGAGAGCTCGGACAACAAAGACTAGTGTTCTTTCTCCATTTGATTCTATGATGAAGGATATACATGGGAGGTCAACAAAACCTTTGGTCCAGGAAGTTTGTTCTACGCGTGGATCCCATGACTCTAGTAAACCCACTTGGATGAGTCTCTCAGGAGCTGATCTGTTTGCTGCAATTCCGTTTCATTCTGTGCATACAATGCTAGAGAAAGGTTTTATCTTGTTCACAGTTTTTGCTAGTCTCTTAAAAGAATGTAGAATTATCCTCATGAGAAATGGGCTACTTGTTACTGTGTGTAGATGAAGAGAAAATGGTATATGAATCGAAGAAGTTGCAGAGCTTAGTTAAGGTGTAAGCTCTATTTATATCGGAACCAGGTGCTCTGGCTGATAATATTTCTCAAGGCGTTATTATTAAAGCTAAGACTTGAATAAGAAGCCATCAAGTCTTAGAGTCTCTTTTCCTTCTTGTGATTTTTGGAGACTCAAGGAGGGAGTCAAGATCACATGTCTTCCTTTAGACATGTGAGAAGAGAGTTGTTGGCTCAGACATGTGAGAAGAGAGTTGTTGGCTCATAGGGAAACCGAAAATGGGCCATGTTTCAGGATGTGATGTAAGCAGCTATGCGGCGTGATATCAGCGGGCCCAAGAAGCGGAGCGGAGCGGGAAGAAAGAGCTGTTGGCTCCTAGGAGAAAAAGATAGAGCTGTTGGAGTCAATTGGAGAAAGAAGACCACATTGTTTTCATTAAAGCTAATTACTACTTATAGAATTATCTAATTGTAGGTCTTACACATGTTTGTAGTAGCTCTAATCTTCCTTACATAGAAGCACTAAGTTGTATTATAAATAGGATGTAGAAGCTTATGTAAATATTAAGCAAGAGAAAAGAAAATTCTTCTTCATACTCTCTTCTCTGTAAATTTTCGAAATCTCTTGCCAAATCTCTTGAATCTTTATCTTTAAATCTCTTCAATCTTATTCTTCAAAATCTCACATGGTATCAGAGCTTGATTCATCATAGACCAAGATTTACTTTTTTCTTTTAAGTCTCAAAGATCCTTGAAAATTTTCGAAATCTCCATTTGTGTTCTTGAAGAACTTTTTCGGACCATTGGGTAAAAGAGTGATTCTTCGAAAAATCATGGAACACTTGAAGTTTTTAGGAGCTAATGTGGTTCTCAAGGGTGTTAACTACCTCTTGTGGTCAATAACTATCATTAGTGTGTTGAAAAGCCGAGGGCTTTGGGCTCATATTGAAGAAGGAGTTCCAAAGAAGGCGGTTTCGGTGAGTTCAAAGGCAAAGGAAAAGTAGGGTGAAGCCACAGCTGGAGAAGATGAAGCAAAATGGTACCAAGATGATCAAGTTGCTTTAGTCATCATCCAAACCTCACTTGAACCATCCATTCATGAAGCCTACTCCCATTGTGAAAATGCTAAGGAATTATGGGAATCTCTAAGACGTGTCTATGGGAATCTCTCCAACCTTGGTAGAGTTTATGAAGTCAAGAAATCTCTTGATAACCTAAAGCAAGAAGGTATGGAGTTTACTTAATGGTTTGGGAAGTATAGATCATATTGGGCCGAACTAGAAATGCTTAGGCCATTTACGGTGGATCCAAAAATTCTTCATGAAAGACTTGAGCAAGATAAAATCTTTGGCATGATGATGAACTTAAATCCAGCCTATGGAGACTTGTTTTGTCATCTCTTGAAGCAAGAGAAGTTTCCGACCTTGGATGAGGCTTGCGGCTTGGTGCAAAGAGAACAAGGGTCAAGAAATCTTTTCGGTGAAAAAGGGGAGCTTGTGATGGGAAACAAAGCTTCATACCGACAAGAGGAAAGGAAAACCTTTGTATGTGAGCACTGCAAACGTAAGGGACATACCAAGGATAGATGTTGGACACTCAATCCACACTTGAAACAAAACCGAGGAGAAAGGGGTAAAGAAAATGTAGCAAATGAAGGCACGATTCAAGGCAGCTCGGAGTCACACTCTCAAGGCACGAATGGCACAGCTATGGTAGCTAATCACGGGAAGTATGTAAGGAGATCTGACCTTGAAGAGCTCATCAAATCAATCAAGGCTTTAAAGGAGTCTGGTAACTCTTTCTATGTCTCGAAAATTACTAAACCATTGGTAGTAGATTCCTGAGCATCTCACCATATGATTAGTAATAAAAATTTACTAGAAAATGTTAGACCTGCCCTAGGTAATGTAGTAGTTGCCAATGGTAAGCAAGTTCCTATTGAAGGTATAGGGGATTTACGATTATTTGATAAAAATTCGAAAGCCTTTTATATGCCATTGTTTAAATCAAACTTGTTAAGTGTGTATAAGGCAACAAATGACTTAAATTGCAAAGCTATTTTCGATCCTAACAAGGTTTATTTTCAGAATATTAAGAGTGGTCGGACCCTTGGAGAAGGAATAGCCAAAGATGGATTGTATTTGTTGGATGACATCAAGAACAATCCTAGTTTATCTTTTAATGCTAATTTATCTAGTTCTTCTAATGCTTTTAATTCTAGTTGTAGACTTGAAAATGATGAGTTGTGGCATGCTCGTTCAGGACATCCACATACTCGGGCTTTGTATTATTACCGAATGTTAAAATGATTCTTGTGAAGCATGCATTCTTGGTAAACATTGCAAATCTATTTTTCCTAAATCTATAACCGTATATGAAAATTGCTTTGATCTTGTTCATTCGGATGTTTGGTCGTCACCATATAAATCTAGAGAGAGATATAAATATTTTGGAACTTTTATTGACGAAAAATCAAAATTTACTTGGATAACATTGTTATCAACTAAAGATCGAGTTCTAGAAGCATTTACTAACTTTCAAACTTATGTTTTTAATCAGTATGGTGCCAAGATCAAAGTCTTAAGATCGGATAACAGGGGAGAATATATGAGCAATGCATTCCAACATTACCTTACGAAAAACGGGATAATTCATCAAACAACTTGTCCATATACCGCACAAAAAAATGGGGGTGGCGGAGCGCAAGAATTGACACCTTATGGAGGTGGCTAGGTCCATGATGTTCCATTCCAACGTTCCTAAATGTTTTTGGGGAGATGTGGTTGTATCTGCATGCTACCTAATCAACCAAATTCCGAGTTCTCCAAGACATATCACCATTTGAAATATTAGACAAAACTAAGCCCACTACTAGTCACTTATGAGTGTTTGGTTGTGTGTGTTTTGTATTTTTCCGAGGAGAACAAAGGAATGTCGAGCCCAAAAGCATTAAAGGAATGTTCAGTGGGTACTCTATAACTCAAAAAGGATACAAGTGCTATATACCGGATACACGCTGAATTATGGTGTCTAAGGATGTTAAGTTTATGGAGGAAAAAGGTTATTATGAAGTTAAAGATTGGACAAGTATTCAAGACATTACCCGAAATAATTTCGACCGGGCAATGGGTCTCTGCTTGGTGCTAGATAAACTTGAGATTTTTTTACAAAGTCCTCAAGGAGCAAGGAGAGACACAAATCCCAAAGAAAGTGATCAAAGTGCTCGAGTCACAACCGACCCAGCCCCTCAAACCGAAGTCAACGTCCTCGAAATGCAGCCAGCACGGGAAAAGAACGGACTCGGGGAGGTTGCGGCCGATCCGAGTAATATCACGGTTCGCCAGGACAAAGTCGCAACCGACCCCACCGAAGCCGCCGACCTTACCAAAGACGCATCCGGCCCGTCCCAAACCACAACACTCGTTCCATCGTCCGACCTCATCACGGTTGGTACCTCGACACTCCGCCGCTCCACTCGACACCGCAAGGCTTCCCAGTGGGCCGATCCACATGCCTACTTCAAAAACATGGCCATGGCTCACCCTCTTCGAGCCCCATGTCCTTTCATTCACATCTTCCACAAACATCACGCCTTCCTTACAAAAATTGAGCAACATTCCGTACCCAAGACATATGATGAAACCAAACAACATAAGGTATGGCGTGACTCTATTGATGATGAACATAGGGCTATGGTACGGAACCACACTTGAGAGGAATCTGAACTTCCACTTGGAAAGAAATCCGTCACATCTAGGTGGATCTTTGCTATCAAGTATAATAGTGATGGAACGATTGAACTCCATAAATCAAGACTTGTGGCTCGCGGATTTACACAAACCTTCGGAGAAGATTATAATGACACATTTGCTCCGGTTGCTAAATTCCACACGGTACATGTTGTTTTATCTTTAGCAACTAACTTGGACTGGGAATTGTGGCAAATGGATGTCAAGAATGCATTCCTTCAAGGAGAACTTGAAGATGAGGTTTATATACACCCACCTCCGGGCTTAGAACATATTATTCGTCCCGGCCAAGTATTACGCATAAGGAATGCTATATATGGCCTCAATAAATCATCAAGGGCGTTGTATCATAAGTTGAGCCATACTTTGAGGGACCAAGGCTTCAAAAAATCCGAAGCCGATCACACCTTATTCACTCATCAAGGTTAAGATGGTATTGTGGTACTTATTGTGTATGTTGATGACATTATCATCACAGGAAACAACTTGACCAGGATCCAAGGTATTAAATCCCATCTTCACTCTGTTTTTGATAACAAAGACTTGGGAACTATGAAGTATTTTCTTGGTATTGAAGTTTGTCGCTCCCCGGAAGGTCTTTTCTTTCTCAACGCAAATATACACTTGATCTTTTGCAAGAGTGTGATGTAGGTTCAAGAAAGGCTTCCACACCTCTTGAAGATGCCTACAAAGTCACGTGCAATGGGGAGAATGACGAAGATATCCTCTTTTCCGATGTACACAAGTATCGGAAGATGGTTGGCAAGCTCATATATCTTACCATCACAAGGCCGGACCTAAGCTATGTGGTGAATCAAATAAGTCAACATATGCAAGCACCAAGGCAATGTCATTGGAATATGGTAGAAAGGATTCTCTGATACCTTAAAGGAACACCCGGTCATGGCATTTGGATGGGAAGGAACAAAGACACAACACTTGTCGATTATTGTGATGCGGATTGGACCGGAGATAAACAAGATCTGAAATTTACAACTGGGTATTGCACGTTTTTTGGAGGCAACTTGGTAACTTGAAAAAGCAAGAAACAAAAGGTGGTGTCATGCTCAAGTGCGGAAGCCGAATATAGAGCAATGAGAAAGCTCACAGATGAACTCATATGGTTAAAGGCATTGCTTAAGGATTTGGGAGTTAAGTCACAAGATCCGATCATAATGCATTGTGATAATCAAGCCGCCATTCACATTGCATCAAATCCGGTATTCCATGAGAGGACTAAGCAAATCAAAGTGGATTGTCATAAGGTCAGGGAGAAGATTGAAGAAGGCGTGATCTTGCCTTGCTACACAAGAAGCTCAGACCAACTAGCCGACATATTCACTAAGGCCGTAAGCACAAAGATATGTGAGTTTATATGCTCAAAATTCAGATTGGTTGCAATAACCAAACCGTGACTATGAACCACACTCTTTTTCTCTCTATTGGTTTTGTCCCATTGGGTTTTCCAATAAGGTTTTTAGTGAGGTGAAGAGTCACAACTTTCAAGTTTACTCCTAATGATTCACATTATGGAATTAAGCTTGAGGGGGAGTATTAAACCTAAGACTTGAATAAGAAGCAATCAAGTCTTAGAGTCTCTTTTCCTTCTTGTGACTTTTGGAGACTCAAGGAGGGAGTCAAGATCACATGTCTTCCTTGAGACATGTGAGAAGAGAGTTTTTGGCTCCTAGGGAAGGAAGAAATAGTTGTTGGCTCCTAGGAAAAAGAGATAGAGCTATTGGAGTCAATTGGAGAAAGAAGACCACCATATTGCTTTCATTAAAGCTAATTACTACTTATAAAATTATCTAATTGTAGGTCTTACGCATGTATATAGTAGCTCTAATATTCCTTACATAGAAGCACTAGGTTGTATTATAAATAGGATGTAGAAGCTTATGTAAAGATTAAGCAAGAGAAAAAAAACTCTTCTTCATACTCTTTTCTCTCTAAATTTTCGAAATCTCTTCTCAAATCTCTTGAATTTTTATCTTTCAATCTCTTCAATCTTATTTTTCAAAATCTCACTGATATCAGATCTTTGGTGGCTTTTAACGACAAGCCTTTGGTTAAGTAGAAGAATACTTGTTTTACACAAATGGCTTTATCAATTCGTAATGCTGAATTTCATATAAAAATTTCTCTGGTTTTATAAGTTGAGAAGTCACTATCCTTAATATAAATCTAAATCACAAAGTTGACTGATTTTTTTATTGTCCAAGTAGATTTTAGTAGTAAAATATTTCCCATATTTTATCAATTGTTTTTGGATAAGTTTCCTTACAGTGGAAAAAAGGACAATATATCTGTCTTTTTGAACAGAAAAAAATATATCTACTCTTATTAAATTGTACTATAAATTTTATTTCAACTATAAATTTATAATTTAATAAAAAATATCTTCTTGGCAATTTTTTTTTGTTTCAACTATAAATTTATAATCTTTCATATATAATCGGGAAGCAATCTTTATGCGGTGGGTTTGAATTTCTGTTGAACAAGAAGAAGCTGCCAAAAGATAACCGAGATAAAGTCAAAATCTTCTATTACAGCAGGACAAAAAAATTAGGGTTTATCCATAAACAATTCCCAGTAGTTCCCCTACAGTGGAATCTATCAGATTTTGAAGTCCTAAATCATATACCCTTTTCCTCCATTGAATATCCTACAAAGCAGCTTAAACCCTCGCAGTTTCCTTTTCCCTTTAGAAGCAAGTAAAGCTTCTTCTCTTTCCTTCCCAAAAAAAGTCCATTTTTCTCAAGTTTCATTTGTATTTAAAGTTTGAATAACGATTTGTTTTCTTTAATTGTACCTTCTGTTTTTGACCTTTTCAGGCAAATCTCTTCAGGTTCAGCAAAGTTCGATTCTTTCTCTTTTCTAAATCGACAAGGTCCGATGAATTCACATCTCTTCCGTGTAATCTGTATACTCCATTCGACAATCGCACTTACAAGTGGAACCCTGATGATGTTCTACACAGATAAAGCTTCGATCTTTGGACATGGTAGTGATATAGCAAACAAGCTTAAAGGATCAACACCTCACGACGAGCAACTCATCCAGATTTCTCAGTCATTTTCGGGTTTACTTCTCTTTGCAATAGGATTGATACTTCTCATGGTGTCATTTGTTAAGGATAGTGAGTTTCATAGTTTCTTTGCCGGAGGTTCTGTGATTCTCTATATACTTATGGCTACATGGAGAGTTATGTTTGAGTGGAAGATTGAAGATCTTGCTTACGAATGCGCCAAACAAGCTCTTGGAGACGTTGCTCTGGCTGTCTCTTGGATTTTTTTCCTCGTTTATACATGGAGAGAGAAGTATGATTGATGTTTTGTTTCTTTCTTATACTTGTGAGCTACTATTCAAAAAGATGAGGGCTTTGGTAGATTCTGGAGATCAAAAGAATCAGCAGAGCTTGGGGAAAGTGAAATCTTAGATCAAACCATTGTCAGTTACATAGATTCAGATGAATCAAGTGTTAGTGAAATATCGGAATTGTCAATGAAAATGGATTTCTCAACTCTGAAAACATCACAAGTCTTGGTTTCATCTGAAAGGATATTCTGGAATCTCATTGTATGTAATCTGTGTTATTAATTTGTTCCATTGGATCCTTGTTTCTGAAACTGTCTTTTTTTTCTGCAAGTGAATTTCAGCATTTTGTCAAGGAAAGTGACTAAATCACTCCGATGTTTTTACAATCTAGAACAAGAATGGTGATTACCAAAGTACAGAAGTTTCCATTCAGAGATAAGTTCAGCTTCCAAGGATGGGATGGTTCAGTCGAAAACTACTCTCTTAGGAACTCCAGTAGCTTCATTATCAGTCCAGATTGAAGCGTCATGAGCTGAAACAGCCAAATCCAGAACCGACGCAAAATACCATCCTCCAATTCTCTGCTTCCTCTGCTGCATAAAGATTGCAGCTTTATTTTGTTTCATCCTTTGATTGGATGATTGTAAAAAGTATTAAATGGTGAAGCAGAGAGGCCTTAGTCTATATACATAGCTTGATAACACTCCTTATGCTGCGCCTCAATGTCTATTATAGTTGACAAACTTTAACTTCCTCTTGAAGAGTAAAATCTCTTTGCAACTTCTAAAACATCATCTTTCTTCTCTTATCCTACCAGACGGAACATCTACTGCTAGTCCACGAGCTATCAATGAATGTGTGAGAGAAGATGTTGAATTTCAAATTCGGAGTGGCATTATTCTCCAAATTTACTTCAGGTTTCACAGACAGATCCACCACGCTCTTGTTGTTTGTCTGATATCTTCCAATGATGGTCCGACTTCAAAGCAAAACATTCTTCTTCTTCAGTTCAGACTTCAGAGTATCGGTTTCGTAGAGATTTCAATTCATTACTTGCGCGCAACTTGTCCTCGAGACAGAATTTACAGATATAACAAATGGGCCTGGCCCACTGTAGAGAAATCACGCAGGCCCATAGCTCATTTAGTTGGAGTCTAGAAACATTCAAATGAAAACTTTTCTTATTTGGTGGCTTTTACTTTGAATTCGCCTTCGTCTCCAAGCCAGAACCCAAGTGGTCTTCTTTTTCCTGAGATTTTATTTTTGCTCTGTTACTCCATTGAAAGGTTATTTTTCCTTTTTGGATAAATTTTCTATCAGGAACTCTAATATGCTGCAAAGGAAGGATGAAACATTTTCACCTTCTGTTATTTCTTGGATTCAATTTTTCTTGCTTGCTCGTTGATTTGAATGGTTACGGAATTGGTTTATTTGCTTAGTGTTGTTGTTCTCTTAAAGGTGAAGTTTTGTGAATTTGAGGTTTAGGGTTTTAAGATTCCTGTAGTGTAATTTCTTAGTAGTATATCAGATTTGTTTGTCATTTCTTGGGTCAAAGACGTAATTCTCTCATCCAGTTTTCAGATGGGTTTTGCGCATACAAAATTTCTGAAAGTTTAGTGAACGCTTTTAGAATTTTCAAGCCATATCAGAAGTTCTAAATAGTCTGTTTTTGGTATATTTATGGGGTCCTTACTAACTCTTCTTGTGATCTCCAAGTTTGTTTTGGTCTTTTTTTGTGTTCGGTAATTAGCATATGCAAATCAGACTTCAATGACTTGAGAATCATCAACTTGTGTATTGCTTAATTTACTTAACTTGTTGGAGGTAACATATTGATCTTTAGGAGCGTGTCTTGATTAGTTTTCTTATGTTTGAGTACTCCATTCTGAATTACTAATAAGATGTGGAGAAGACTTAACACAGTGTTGTTACCTATGTAAGTTTTATGCTCGTTGTTCATTATTATGTTCATACATTGACCTTTCTGTCTGCATTATTATGACAGGATGGGTAATCAATCAGCAAATAATGGTTTGATTCCCTCACCCATTTCAGAGCCAACCAAGGCAGCTTCCTCGGAAGAGACGAAACCAAAGAAGAGGATATGTTGTGCTTGCCCTGATAGCAAGAAGCTTAGAGATGAGTGCATCGTCGAGCACGGTGAATCTGCTTGCACAAAATGGATCGAGGCTCATAACAAGTGTCTCCGAGCAGAAGGTTTCAAGGTCTGAAAGGTTTTTCTAATATCATTATTGTAGATATAAAAAAATGAGCAGCATAGGATTGTTCATTGCCCAAAATTGTTTAGGGTAAATAAGAGGAGATTGATTCTTCATGAGCTTATGTATACATTTGGATACAAAATCCCATAAGAAACTTCTTTTCAGTTATCTTACAAGTATTTGGTTTATAGGGAAGGCAAAGAAGCTGTATGTATACTAATAGGAAATATGATGTATTAAGAGGATAAGTGGCCATAAGACATTACATCACACCATAGTATTTGAGCTCAATAGATGAGAGTTCAAATAAACTTTTATTCATATTACATTTTGATTAAAGGAGCATTCTAATTTGGGCAGCAAGTAATTTATAGAAGGATAGAGAGTGGAGAGTCTCTGCAACTTATGTGACAACCGAATCTTAATGGCGTTAGGGAAATTAGAAGCCTTTCATTGACAGCTTCTCGTGTCCAATTCACTCTTTTCCCCGTTGTTGTTCCTTATTCCTCCTTTTCTTTCCAACTTACCATTAAAATGTTAAGTCGCAATGCTGAATACTAAAGTGGTTTCTTTTTTCTTCCAATAATATACGGAACCATGTATATTTATGAATCTACCTTGTGTAAATTGGAGTTGAGATTAGTGTGATTGGTTAGTGGAAATATTTTAATAGAGATGTGCACTAAACATAGGTGAGACACCCACCATAGCTTCACTTGTGTGTAATTTAAAATTTGCTAAATTAGTAAAATATCTGACTCTAAAGATCCAAACCTAACCAAACCAAAAATTATGGTTCAGAATGGTTATGGTTCTTTTGAAGTACCTGATAGATTTTGTTATTACGTATTTTGGGATATTGGTTAAGATTAGATATTATCCAAAAACAAAACGATTACTCATGAATATCAAAATAATTTCTTTCTTTTCTATACTATAATCTAAATTTCGGGCCCAATCGGTAAGGATTGTAATTTTTATTTTCTGGCTGTAAAATTTAAGTTGTAGGTTTTAGTGTTATATGAATTTTTGCTGTAAATTAATAATTTTCCAAAGCTAAAATATAAGTTCTGGATTTTTGGCCTTGTAAAACTAAAGCTCAAAAGTCAATCTCAAGCAAATCTGAATTACTGTTTCTTATTCCTATTTCTTCTTAAGAATTTTTTTATAGTATTTTTTAGTTTTTCATGTGTTTTGTATTCGGGAGTTAACTATTTTTTTCTTCAAATAATATAGGTGAAACATATATAATAATTATATAGCTTTTATTATGTGTACTTGCTTTTTAAAAAACTATACATTGTTGTTTAGAATTTAATTCTGATTTACAGATTTTAAATTATGTTTATTTGGATAATTCAAATATTTATATTTAGTTTGACTAAATTCGGATAAAAAGACAAAGTAGGTCTATTGGAGGGTGTATTTTAATGGATTTAGAAATTTTTTATAGATTTCTAAATCCATATATAATTCTTAGATTTTAAAATCAAATAAAAGTGAATTTGAAAATAAATATTTTAGATTTCAATATTAAAAAATGTTTGAATAACACATGCACTACAAGAGAACACACCTTTTACAACTCTAAAATTCGTCCCTAAAACGTTGTAAAGACTGTTTACAACGCATTAGGGACGCCACGTGGTACGTCGTGTCTTGCACGTCGTAAGACACAAAACGTTGTAAAAACGTTGTAACATTTAACAACGCAAAAATTACGTTGTTAAAACGTCGTAAACTAGACGTTGTAAAAACGTCGTAGCATAAAGTGGGAGTTGTAAATTCGATGGCAAATTAACGTTGTTAGTTAGTTGTAAACTTAACTACTAACTTACAACGTTTAGTTTACAACTAAGTAGATTTGAAATCTTTTACAACGTATTAAAGTCGAAATGTGTTACAACGTATTAAAGTCAAAACTTTACAACTAATTAAAGACGAACGTTTTACAACTATTTAAAGACGAAATTGTTTACAACTACTTAAGGACGAAGATTTTACATCGAATTAGGGACTAAAATATCTGATTTATTTTTATTAAATTGTGAAATTTAATTTTTTGTATTTTAAATAAAAATATGAGATGAATAAATTAAAATTAGAATATAAAACTAAAATATAAAATTAAAATGTTTTTACAAAATTTAATTACAAATTACAAAATGTTTTTACAGAATTTAACGAAGTAATTCGTCGAACATGTCAGAGCTACGGTCGTCCTGATCTTCAGCTACCCGCTCGTTCAAATCGACCTCGACATTCTCGGTAGGCATAATCCCGAGGTTGCGACGTCTAAGCTCCAAAGCCGCAGATGCATGTGGATTGCCCGCGACCAAAATATCCATCATGGATTCCATGGCTGCGAATTTCTCATCCGTCGTTTGCTTTAGCGAAGCAATTTCCGCACGAGATTCCCGTAACTGAGTACGGAGTGAGTTTTCGCCAATCCAGTTAGAAGTGACTCTCTGGACATCTTGGGCGGATCATATACCAATAATCCGTCCCTTTTTAGTTGGAGCGATCTACAAAAAAGATTTGTCAGGGAAAAAATATTATTTAAATTAAAGTATTTAATTTAATACCTGCTTATAAATTGCGTTGATCTCCGGAGCACTCAATTGGACTGGAGTACCGTCGTTGGATTCCTGGGAAAGCTGTGTTTGACGCTCCTGAACCGCAGCTTCAACCTGGCTATGTAGCAGCTCACAACGTGGATCGACGAAGACGCCAAATTTCTTCTTGTGGGTTGCGACATAGAGTTCTGGAAGCGTAGGACGTTGGCAGCTAGCAACCTCTTTACGACGTTTTATGCTCCCAACTCTTTTACGACGTTTTGATCTATTTGATTTTTCCTAAGTGTTTATACATCACATAAGTCATATAAAATTCTATAAAATATTATAAATATTATAAATCCTATCAACAATATAAACCATATTACAAATGTGGATACAAAAGATTCAAGTGCTCAAAATGTCGTAAGGACGTTGGCAGCTAGCAACGTCTTTACGACGTTTTATGCTCCCAACGTCTTTACGACGTTTTTAAGAATTTCATTTTTTCCTAAGTGTTTATACATCACATAAATCATATAACATACTAGATTAATTTTAGCGGAATGTTAGATTGATTATAAAACATAGATTGATAATTTTTGATTGATTTGTAAAACTTAGTTTGATTAAACTTTGATTGCTAAAAGATTGACATAATACATTGTTCTTACATTATAAACCGTTACTACCATTTCCACTACTTGGATTATCAGTTTCTGCAAACTCGTCACGTTCCTCATCGTCAACATCTTCTTCAGGGAGAACCTCGTACTCCCGGTTTTCCGGATCGATAAGAACCACTAGCTCTGTAGCTTGCTCTGGCACTTGTATCGATGAACATGATTCTTCCTGCAACGGTAAATCTCCGCATCCAATAATTCGCCCACGAGGTGTGATCTTCACTGTAGCTAACCAATTGATGTCTGACTCTTTGATCCTTGGATATGGAATGAAGCTAACTTGCTCTGCTTGCGATGCTAAGACGAAAGGCTCAAACTTGTTGTATCTACAGCTCATGAATCAAAGGTTGCAAAAACACGTCAAGAGACCGTTTCGGATGATTAGGACCAGGAACAAGTATACTTAGGAATAAAAATTCTTTTTCCATGCACATTCCCGGAGGAAGGTTGTAAGGCGTGAGGATTACTGGCCACAAAGAATATTGTCTGCTAGACATTCCAAACGGACTAAAACCATCGGTGCATAGAGCAAGGTAAACATTCCTAATATTCCTAGCAAAATCTTTGTGTACCGTACTAAAATGTTTCCACGCCTTGGCATCTGAGGGATGATTAATCTCTCCTTATGTCTGTGAATGCTCTGCATGCCATCTCATCGCAGCTGATGTCCTCTCCGACTGATATAACCTCTTTAATATATCAGTTATTGGCATATACCACATCCGTTGATACAGAACCTTCTTACGCCCACTTCCTTGTGCCTTATATCTTGGTTTGTTACAGAACCGACATTCTTGTAACATATCATCATCTTTCCAGTAGATCATACAATTATCTATACAGACATCAATGGTTTCGCACGGCAACCCAAGACTATAGACCAATTTCTGCGTCTTGTAATATGATTCTGCAAAAACATTGTCTTCTGGCAAATACTCTTTGAGCAAGTCAGTCCACATATTCATGCATGATTGAGATGAATTACATTCTGTTTTAATATTCATCATCCTAGCTGCCAATGATAATTTAGACAGACCTTCTCTACACCCCTCGTAGAGAGGCTGGTTTGCAGCATCTAGCATGTCATAAAACCTTTTTGCATCTAAATTGGGTGTCTCAGCAACTATCGGTTGATCAGTATTAGTTTCCTGAAATGCGTCTGTGACCATTTCATGCAATCTATCATGCTCTACACCCCCAAGAATCTCATTCTGATAACCAACATCATGCAAATTACTTGATTCACCTATGTTACCATCAACATTCTTAAAATTACTACTACTTGCTTCATCATTTACACGACTGTTATCACCTTCACCATGGTGAAACCATATGTAATAATGCGGTGTAAACCCTCTATTTAATAGATGATTCCAAACAGTTTATACTCGGGCAAATTTTGTATTTTTGCATTTCCGACAAGGACTGAACATCTTACCCGATTCAACCGTGATTTCAGTTAGACTAGCTTGGTGCATGAATATTTCTGCCCCATTCATAAACTTCTTTGTCAAGATACCAGCAGCATCTCTATGCATATACATCCACTTCCGTTGCTCGAATATATCTCCACCGAAAGACAGTTTTTGGGTTTTTCCACAAAACTGTTTTTTTCCCCTCTACCACGTTTTTTTTTTTGTTTTTTGATGTTGTGATTAATGAAGAGAGCCTTCCTCCTTATATAGGCAAAAAATTAACTATGATTTTACAACTTCCTGCAAATTACGAGTAAATTACAACACTTGTACCTAACCATAAATATCTAATTTGAAATTACGTCCTTGAATAGTTATAAACTACTTAGTCGTAAATAAGTTGTAAAATAGAGACGTCCTAACATCAAAATTTTTAATTTAACAACAACTTTACAACTCCAAGTTTAAATTTTATTTAAACCTTTTACGTAACAACAAAAACGTGTATACCTACTTTGACATTCGATGTTAATTCGATGTAAATTATAGAGGTCGTAAAAGAGTTGCAACTTAGGGACTAATTCACAACGAATTGTTTAAGCAATGGGAAAACGTTGTTAAGAAGTCGTAAAATACCGACTTGTTTACAACGTAAATTTTTGTTGTACTTTTACAACTCATTTAGGACGTAATTTCAAAACATCGTAAGGGAGTTGCAAATACCTTCCTATTTTACGACGTCCCAAAAACGTTGTAAAAAATGGTCTCTAAACTAATGTTCTCTTGTAGTGATGATTTTAATATAGGTTTAAAAATAACTTTTAAATAATACATAATTTGAATATAGATTTCATAATCATTAATTAAATAACCTATGATTATAAAGATTTCTAAATCCATAAAAATCTACCATCGATAAACTTCCTAAAAAGAATGGTACTTGAATATTTTTGGTCATAGTATGGATATCCAATAAACCATTTTGGTTCTAATTAGGATCTAGGTTCCTGAAAACATCATTAAATTGTCCCCTTATATCTTGCACAATATATACTTCCAACTAGTGAATAGCCACCAATTTGCTGATATTTATACACTCATAAATGTAGTTTAATGAATGTAGTCACTATCTACATTATAAATTTACTGTCACCATCTACGACATAACCTTTATTTTATTTATTTTTTTTGTCATCTCATTGATTGAGAAAAAATAGAGTTTGTTACAACAAAAGGGATCCAAAGCAATCATAGCAGAGCTGAAAGACTACAAAGAAACTTGATAGGTTTCTAGATCGATCACCTCTTTCAACCACGCCGGGCAACTAGGAGCTACATAGAATTGTAGACGATCATACGTTGTTACACTTCGCGCGATCACAAAGGCAGCCTGGTTCGCTTTGTGTGACTCAAAAGTGAACTGTCAGGTCAATAGCAAAAATAACATGCTTGACTTCGAGACTATACATACTAGACACGACACATACGCAACTTTGGAGTTGAACCTCAGTATCAGAATCAATGTTTGTGAAGGATGATCTTCTACTATGAAGTAGAGATGTAATATCCAAGAGGCCCCACCTAATATATTTCGTCTATCTAAAGTGAATCCAATATTGTACTTCAGCCATGAGTTCAGAGGCAATTTCCACTTAATGGGCTTTGCAATATCTCTATTGGTTTCAAGTAAGATAATGTACTCTTCAAATTCTTGCGCTTGAGACAACTGATCTGCATCTTCTATGATTTTGTTTGCCAATATGTTTGCTTGGTAAATTATTCCTTCAAACAAGAGGTTGTTGTAATTTTTCCAAAGCATCCATATTATCTATGGTCAAATCCTCTGAGGTTGTACAGATAAATAATCTTTTCTCTATATTTCATAATGTGATGCCGGTTGTGGTATTCTGAATATGCATCAAATCCTCTTCTTGGAGATGGGATGTGTGAGAGGGACCATACATGCCTAGCAAATGGACATGTGAACATCATGTGGTTGAGGGTTTCTTTATCATGACCACATAGTTGACATCTTCTATCAATGAGAATGCTCTTTTGTGTAATGTTTTCGAGATAGCAATTGCAAAAGATTTTGCCAAATGAAAACCTTGACTTTATGTGGACATTGGAGTTTCCAAGCTACAACTTTCAGGCCATTTAAAGTTGGTAGCTACGTTGCCGCCTGAAATGGAATAGGTTTAAGCTCTTGGTTGGCGAGTTTGTATCCCGAATTAACCGTGTATACCCCACTATTTGTGTATTTCCAGACTTTGAATTCCTAAGATTTTCTTGCTGGCTTTGTCTTCAAGATTATATCAATATCATATTGGTAGAATAGATCATGTAGCTTTAGGATATCCCAAAAAAGGTGACTTACCTTTAAGTCAATATCCATAACCAGGTTTTCATAAATGAGGCTCTTGAACCATTGTATTTGATCCTATTTTCTGAGCCCACTATGGTTGTGGTTGTCATTTCCTTTCATCAATTTAAGGCCTCTCTTCCAACAGTGCTCGACCATGGTTGTGGTTGGTCTGCAGAAAACCACAATGTGAGAAGTATCTACTTTTATAATACAAAGGCAAAGAGACCATCCAGAGAACACATAATCACCTAGCTTGATTGGCAAAAAGTGTATGGTTGAAAAGAGCTATGGTGTTAAACTTGAGGCCTCCAACTTCTTTTTCTTGGCATAATTTCTCCCATAGTAGATTTTATTTTCAGACTCAATAGAATTACACTAGAATGTTGTCATTGCGCTTAACAAGGTTTTGCAAGTGGACTTTGGCAACTTAAAGCAACTCATTGGGTACACAAGCATATGCATCACAAAAAATTTCAAGAGAATGTTTTTGCCATCTTGTGACAAACATTTCGTGTATCAGCTTGAGAACCTAGTCTTGAGCTTGTCATATATATACGCTAGAAGTTGTTTCTTAGATTCTGAGTAAGTGAGAAGCAGTCTGGTAGACCCAAGTAAGAATACTTACCTCCCTTTTGATATATCCTTGACTTAATTATCTATTTCAGTCTCAAGTTCACTTTCCTTCCAAAGGCAATGGCCGATTTCTCCAAGTTAATGAGTTGACATGTGGCATGGCTGTATGTGTGGAGAATTTTTTGAAACATGATGTTTTTCTCTACCGATGATCTACACATAAAGAGTATGACATCAAAGAATAACAGATGTTGGATCTCATGTTCTTCACCAGAGAACTGAATCCCTTCAAGTAAACTCGAGGCTGTAGCTTTGTTGAGAAGATGCGTTAGGCGTTCTGTACATAGAATGAAAAGGAAAGGTGACAGAGGGGTCACCTTGCCTTAGACCTTGATGTGGAGTATTATTACCATGTGCATGCCCATTGAATGAGACTTAGCATCTGACTTTTACAAGACATGTAATGATCCAAGCAACCATTTATGGTGGAACCCTAAAATGTCAACAACAATTCAATGTAGTTATATTCTACCCTGTCAAATGTCTTTGATGTATTTCCATGAGGGAGCCTTCTAAAGACGAATGAGTTATGAGACTGCAGATTTGTCTCATGCGCAACTAGGATACTGTTAGGGGTTTTCTATTATTAGTGATTTAAATGTAGACTGATTCGGTGAGACTAAACATGGCATCATAGGCTGCATCCTAGCAACCAGAATATTTAAGATTGTCTTGTACATCAATGAACATAAGCTGATTGGTCTCAAGTGCATCATTTTTGTTGCATTTTCCTTTTTCGGGATGAGACACTGTTGTGAACTTTGATCACTTTTCTTCTTGATTTGCTTCTTTGTAGGCTGTAGAAATGCAAGACACAAGAGATGTAACGACTTCCCTAGTCCTAAATACCAGACTTGGTACGTCTCAACGGACTAACAACCAGTCCGTGGGGGCTTATACCATGAAGAGTAATACACCCTCAAGAAAGATCTCACAAAGACTCACCAAGACAAAACCCTTAAGAACACTCAAGTAAACTCTGTGCTCTCTGTTCTCACTTCTCTCTTTTCTTTGACTCTTTATACTTCTAATTACTCACACCCCACAGCCTAGCATTGCATAAGTTACTACTTATGCAATTCCCTTTACATAACCCTTTTGACTACTTTTCCCTTTGTAATGTTCTTAGGCCTCTTTAAATCAAGTTCAAAACGTCATGGGCCGAGGAAGAGAAGAAGAAGACCACCAGAGACAAGGAGGTTCACCTGAAACAAAACCAGGCCACAAGAGGCGCGACCCAAAACCCAAATTCAGGTCCATCACAAGAAAAAAGGGGACTCGAAACGCCCCGCAAATACACAATTGAGTGAAGTTCCAATTTGTGTCGAACATGTCATCTTGGAAGAAAGCAATCACTTCTTCTACAAATTTGAACAAATCACGTCCAAGTACCTTTGGAAAAATATGCATATCATGTCATCTGATACATTGATCTTGGAGCACTGAAAGCTAGTATTGAGAAGACAACATCTCTCACTTCATCACTGGAAACTGATGATATGAAGCTAGAATTGGTGCATCTAAAACTCATGGCTGAAAGCCATCAAAAATCTCACTCAAATTTCTTGGATAAGAGGATGAGAATAACCGCATAAAATAAAAGGCTGCTACGTCTCCTTTTGAGGCTTCCGATCTGTGAGCAACCCCTGACTCATCTTCCAAGATCTCCAAAATGATCCGAGCTTTATTAGATTTGACTGATGAGTTAAACTTTTTAGTATTATGATCTCCTTCTTTGAGCCATTTAGCATGGCTCTTTTGCTTCCAGTAGCTTACTTTTTTCCTATGCGCAATAGTCAAGTCATACTAGTGTTCAGTTTGCCCTTGAATGTGGTTGATCTTCTGCAGGGAGTTTGTGGAATTATTCTTCTTCTAGGTACTGAGAGATCTCCTACTACGTCTCAGCCTAGCTGAGCAATTCTGATTTGATCCCTGATTCCAAGCTGTATTACATCCAAAGTCGCTTCTGGTTGTTAGAGGAATCGTTTATCAAACTAAATGATCCCATTTAAGTCTCTTGAGAAGAAACCAAATGAAGCAGAACAAGTCTATGGTTAACCCCCTTCATATTTACAAAAGATTGACTTGCTGTTGGGAATAAGGAAAACCAATATGGGTTGATAAAAAACCTATCTAGCTTACACTGAATAAGCTAATCATATCTCTTCACACTCCAAGAGAACCCATTACCATGACTTGGCAACTCTGTCATCTTACACCCATACAACATGTTAAAACCTGAAAAAGAAACAATTGATCTGCTTGGTCCACCTAGCTTCTCTCGGTTATGTATAATTTCATTGAATTCCCCAAGCATGAGCCAAGGACCCACTCTATTAGCATTTAATCGATATATCATTTCCCACATTTTTTACCTCATAAAAGCTAAATGATTGCCATAGATTTCTGAAACAAATCAACTTTGCCGACCATACACAACAAAGAAATTCAAAACATTATTATCTTCAAACATTAGATTAGTGGAGATATTATTTTTCCAAAACAATGTTAAACCTCCACATGTACCCACTGGTTCTACAGTATGTACATGCTCGTAACTTAGCCAAAGTTGGAGGACTACTAATACACTTTTAGGATTCAACGTTTCTATAAATAAAAAGAACCTCAAGTAAATGCTTTTTCACATTTCCATGAGTTTAAGAACTTTTAATTCTTGAGGTCGCCCTAAGCCTTGATAGTTCCAAGACATGAGACTCATAATGATTCGGATGGTCCTTCCTTCGGGACCATCTGATAGAGTTTACTCGTGAGAAACCCTAATCTCCATTAATATCTTTCAAAGGATTTACATGAGGAACAAAAGATACCAAAATTTATCGATCAACTACACAAACTATGAATGAGACTCTTTATACAAACTATCGTAAGAAAGACTAAACCACTTCCCAAACACCACTTCCTCTTGACACATCACTAGATCACCCATTACCAAACGACTCAATCATTGACACATCACTAACACTCTATTTCATGAATGTGATGTCATTATGAATCATATCACCATCCTCAAGTATGTGTACTTTGCTTCAAGCTGGAGGCACAACTCATATGTCGTAAATTTCATTTTTTGAGTTATAGCTCCCGCATCTTTGCGTTTGGTGGAGACAGTCTGCTTCACATCTTTATTCTTGACATAAGGCTTCTTGTAGGCTTCAAAATTTTCTTCACTATCCTAGATGAACCTTCTTGAGAAGAAGGTCCATGTGCAATTAGATATTTTGGTGATAGAGCTGGGAGACATCCCTTAATTGATGGGCTTGAAGTGGCCATGTCTTCATTCAATACTATACCGAATGATCCTCCCACATGGGAAGGTTCATGTATCGTTGAATAGCTATGACAAATAGTTGAATATAGCCATCTTGTGGTAAGATGATTCTTGAGAATACTGATGGTAAACAAATAACTGGAGGATTTGACTTCATCGCATCTTTCAACATCTATTGCTCAAGATCTTGTAGGGTACCTTAGACGAATCAACATAAGAAGAACCATACCCAAATACCAGCCTTTTTCCTTTGTATATATTCGAATACACAATAGGTTTTGGTTCACGCTTTAGAACCATTTCTTGAGCGATTGGGATCTTTTTATACCTTTGCAACTGAGTTTCTAACTTTATTTTCTCTGTTTTTATCTCTTCACCGGATGCATCAAGAATGTATTTTCCCATTCCTTCCAAAAACATCAGTATCCTGACTTGCTTTTCTTTAAGGAAACCAAAAAGGGGATTCTCCTTCTAAATAAGAAGCTTTGGAGGAAGTTTGGCGGTTTTAAAACCTTTTTTTCTTTCTAGTTCTCTATTCTGCACTTATTTAACATTTAGCGGACATACACCATGTTCATGTGTTAATCTTCGACAATTATAACAACGTTTTTGCACTTTTCGTAAAAGAAGAACACCATTGTTGAAGTTACATCCGGTAACTTCAACATGAACATGGTGTATACCATAAATTTCTTTTTTTTACTGATATTCAGGAAAAATCAAACCTTAATGACTAAGAATTTGTAATTAAAGCATAAAAACTAATATATTTTATATTTTAATTAAATATAACATATGATGAGACATTGGGTTATAGATTAGAAAATATTCGGTCTAATTATTAATAAAAATACAATAATACAAAAAATATCAATAATCATAAACTATCAAATACATTTAGTTAAATTTCCATAAAAATTTATAAAATCACCTTACAAAATGAAGCATAACGAAAAGTTCTAAATACTTATGTATAAAAAAAAATACTCCCTCTCAAACAAAGTGAACTTGTGGTTTTTTCTTCAATATCAGTATGAGATTTGGGGGGTTTACAATAGCCTCCTCATTGCTTGAGAAAAGAACTTTAGAAGAGTTGTATTGGAGATTGATTCACAGTTGGTCGTTACTTTTTTGAAGACATGAATAAGTCATTTTTACCTCTTTCATTTTTTTCACACGTTTGTGCTATACTTTTATTATTAAAAAACTGGATAGTCCAAATTAATCACGTATAATCGTATTAGTAACGGATTAGCGAATTATACTTTTATCTTATCTTTACATTTATATTTGTTAGATGTTTTACCTAGACGAGGTTCAAAACCTTTTTCAGAGAGATGTCGAGGGAATTTGTTCCAAAGACAAATTATTGTTTGATTCTTTTAGTTGTTGGAATAAAATGTTTTAAGGGCCTTGCGCCCGTTTCTTAATAAAACAAAAAGACAAATTAAAGTTATGGTGGGTGTATTTTATATATTAAAGTGGGAGACATATCCTGATATAAATTTTAGGATAAAATTAACATATGGTTCATAACAATCTTTAAAATAGGTTTAAAGTGCACATAATTATAAACTTTATATAAAAAATAAAAACTGATAAAAATTTAATAAAATCTCAAAAAATTAAATTTTAATAAAATATATCACATACAAATTCAGTTCTTGATTTGGTTCCACTTTGGATTCAGATCCGTTTTCCGGGTACATAGATTTTTAATCTATTTCTGGTAATTTGTCAATACATCTAATTTGGTATATTTTTATTTTAGATTTATTCAGTTATGGTTTGGTTCAGTATAAATATCGAGTTCAGGTTCATATATTTTTATATAAATTTTCATATTTTTATCAAAATAATAGAAAAAATCTTTAAAAAGCTAAAATTTAGTTCTTGATTTGGTTCCGGTACGGTATTTTGGGTAAATAGATTTATGACCCATTTAGGTATTTCATCGGGTTCAATTCCTCTAATTCTGATCAATTTTGGTTCAGATTTTAGACATATAAAATAATGTCTCGAAAATAATATTCCAAATATCAACATGTGTCTAACAATCTAATATGAATACATGTAGTGATTCAACGGGATCATGTACTTTTAAATTTTAAATATAATTCGGTTCAGTATAGATATAAAGTTTAGTTTCAAATCTTTTTAAATAAATTCATTTTTATTAAAAATAATAGAAAAAATTTAAAAGCTAAATTTTGTTTTTTGATTTGGTTGCGGTTAGGTTTTCAATATATATATTCAAATTTTTTTTAGCTATTGTGTAGAATTCGATTTCTCTAATTCGGATCAAATTTTGTTCGGATTTCAGGCATATAAAACAACATATCGAAAAAATATTCTAAAATATCAATATTAATTCAATAACTTAAATATGAATATTATTTTGAAAACAATTAAATCATGTGTTATTCTGTTATTACACGGATATAATCTAAGTTAATAAAGAAAGATTCAACGTCTTTCAAAGATACTAAAGGATTTGAAGGATTTGATTGGAGTGCAGTGGTATATCTTTTTCCAAACATGACTACTTTTAACTGATTAGACTTTTTTCCAATACTACTCAAATTCATATACAATCATTAGAAGAATATAAGTTGTTTTCTATGGGAGGACTAATATACAGCCAAATTTCTAAATCATTATTAGCATATAGATTTTTTCTAAAAGTATATACTGTACTTGATGCATGACTATTTTTGTTGATGTTTTTATATCGAGTTTTTATTGATAAAAATTTGTAAACAACATAAATCATTAGTTTTCAAGAAACACACATACTTTCGACTGTGTTAATGGCCTCCATGTGTTTCAGAAATAAATGAATTTAACAATTGGATGATAATTTTTATGATCCGTAATCCAAATCTTTTAAATTCTAAAATTTATTATAGAAACTATGTTATTTTACAAAAAAATATCTATTATACTCGGTGGAAAAAATTATATAGATAGAGATTTAACTATTTGATAATAACTATTTTTTTTCAAAAATTTTGACAGTTTTGTAATATATAAATTTCCAAACTAGAAAAGAATAAAATAACCTGATATTAAAAAATTAGATTTGTAATTTCAATATTTTCGAAATATAAATATAATTAACTCATCTTTTTAAACTAGTTTAATAATTCACCCTATAAATTAATCGTAACAAAATTGTTAATATATTATTTTTCGTCAGTGGATCAGAATGACGAAAAAAAACCTTCACTGGATCAGAAAGGGTGTATTTTGACAATTTTCCACTTTAGTTTTCCATTTCGGACAACCAGAGATTCAGAGACCATAATGCAAAATCTACCTAAATTCTCATCTTTGAGCAACCAACTCTCATAGTCTTATGGGCCTTTCCTTACGTGATTAGTTGGGCCAAATGAACATTTGTCCACTACACAATCTTGATCTAATAATAGCTTAATAAAGTACATTTTTTTCTTCATCTCGTTTCTGATTTTTTTTGTCAACAGCAATGAGCCACAACTCGCCGGTCCAATAACCAAATTTTTATATAATGTAGGTAAAGGGACTCGATCTCTGCTTGTGCAAATGAGCTGTCCTATATGGACTTACCATCTGTCACTAGGCTAAGAGCCATTTGTATCTCGTTTCTGATTAATAAAGCCTAAAAAATACTCCCTCCTCCTTAAAAATTTGATCTTTTTAGAAAAATTATCTAGGTTAAGAAAACCATTTAATAATTAATATTAATATATAACTTTTTATAATACACAAATTTCTATAACTTTACACCAACAATAGTTTAGTATATTCAATTAGTATTTTCAAAATTTATAATTCATAATCATCCATTGACAAAATTTGCATAGAAAACTCAATAAATCAATTTAAAAAAACTAAAAAATATATCAAAAACATCATTTTAAAAAAAAATATCAAAAACTTGGGTTCTGTGACTCATGGATTCGTTGTATTATGTTTTGTATAACTAGCGTGGAATATTCGGTTCTCATAAATGGAACACCAAATAAACACATCAAACCACAAAGAGGGTTAAGACAAGGGGATCCTTTGTCACCGTATATCTTCATATTATGCACAGAGGTTCTGACATATAAACTAAAATTAGCAGAACGACAAGGGTTGCTTACAGGCATATCCATTGCCCGAGCTAGTCCACCGGTGTCCCACCTTCTGTTCGTCGATGACAGTTTGTTTTTCTGCAAGGCAACTAAGGAGGACATGTTCCAAATTCTTAAAATTCTCACAGAGTATGAAAGAATATCAGAGCAACAAATTAACTACGATAAATCATCAATTCAATTTGGACATGGTGTATCTGTAAATCAGAAAACAGAGATCCATCAAATTTTAGGAATCCAAAATCAGGGAGGGATGGGTTCATATTTAGGTCTCCAGGAGAACATTGGGGGCGCAAAAACAAAATTTTTTGCTGTTGTGCATGAAAAATTGCTTGATCGTATAAGTAGTTGGTCGGATAAGTTCTTGTCCAAAGCAGGCAAAGAGATACTTATTAAATCTGTCCTAACAGCACTACTGACCTATGTCATGTCCTGCTATCGATTACCGAAGTCAATTATTCTCAAGCTTAATTCGGCCATCGCAGCCTTCTGGTGGGCTAATTCAGATAAACACAAAGGCATTCACTGGATGTGATGAAAAAATTTATGTAGGTCCAAACCAGCAGGCGATTTGGGTTTTAGAACATTAGAGGATTTTAATTCTGCACTTTTGGCTAAACAGTTGTGGCGGCTACTTGATTTTCCCAACTCCTTGTTCGCAAGAGTAATGAAGGGAAAATACTATAAAGAACATTGTCCACTCTCGTCAAATTTACTTGCCAACTCATCATATGGATGGCATAGTATTGTCTCGGCTCGATCACTCGTATCGAAAGGGTTAATAAGACGAATTAGATATGGGGAATCAATAAGGGTATGGCAGGACCCTTGGATTCCGGACACGACCTCTCGTCCTGCGATGGGATTGGAAAATATCTGGTTTCCTGATCTAACAGTTAATCAGTTTATAGACCAAAGTTTGGGAATTTGGAAGGAAATTCTAGTACGGCAATACTTCTCGCCTATAGATGTCCAATTAATCCTAGGTCTACCCATACCTCGGCACAAAAAATCTGACTACTAGGGTTGGCATTTCACTAAAATAGGTCGTTATTCGGTCAAATCGGGGTATCACACTGAGGAATCTGGTGCCTTACGGGGAATGGAACAATTTGGCCCGAATTTTCAAGAGATGTTTGTTACAATTTGGAAATTAAACTGTCCAAGGAAAATTCAGAATTTTCTCTGGCAAATCTTGACTGGCTGCATTACCGTCCACCAGAGACTGGCTACTCGTGGTATAAATTGTGATCAAAGGTGCACACGATGTGGTGCAGAACGGGAAACCATAAACCATGCACTTTTTGAATGCCCCCCGGCCTTTCAGACTTGGACAATCTCTGGTATTCCCTATGCCAAAGATATTTTCCCGGGCACATCTATCTGGTACAATCTAGACCACATATTCTGGAGATGTCCGGATACAAATGCCTCTACTATTTTTCCATGGATCATATGGAATATTTGGAAAGCGAGAAATGATCAATGTTTCTCCGCTAAAGATACCCACCTAGGTTACACCATAGCTCAAGCAAAATCTGAATATAAGTAGTGGTCCTCAGCTCGCCGTGATATACCATCAACTCACTTACACTCAACATCTCATTTGCTTGTCCCGCGATCAATGTTTGCTTATCCATCCACAACCGATTCTCATTTCTCTGGCTATATATGCTTTGTGGACGCTTCCTGGAAAACAACGGACCCTAAAACGGGCATAGGTTGGTTCTATTTTTCAGATTCAGTAGAGGGAGCTCACATGGGGGCAAGAGGGATTCACCGCAGTTTATCAGCTCTTCACTCAGAGATCGAAGATGTTCTATGGGCTATGGAGTCTCATTTAGAACTCTGAATTTTGGAGGTGGAAATGCTAACGGATTGTGAGACGGTTCTAAGGGTCCTCGAACGACCAGATGCGTGACCCACCTTTCTTTCCTATCAGGAGACGTTCGCACAACTTCGCTTTTCCTTTTCTCGTCTCTCCCTCTCCACAATTCCTAGAGCCTTAAATCACCGCGCTGATTCTCTGGCACGATCCGCTAGAGTAAGGTTTTTGTGAGTTTCTAGTTTGTTTTCTCCTGTGGGCTCGTTTTTTTAGTTGTGCATCTGCCGTTGTAAAAAAAAAAAAAGGAATAGAGAGAGTATACAAATCTCAATCACATAACCTGAAAAAGAGGATTAATTCCTTGGAAATGGAGTCTTAATAAAGAAGATCGAAAGATTTAAACACATGAGAAAGCTAATGCAAGAAATCTGTAAATTAAAATCTTTACAAAAGCGACTAAATTCACATGGACAATGATTATTTTATAGCGAATAGAATGTATTTCAAAATTAGATAACAAAACCTTTGCATGATGGTTCCATGATATATATAAAAAGGCCAAAATCAAAAATAGATGTCCAGAAAAGATAAAGTCAATTGTATAATTGCCTAGATAGCAACCAACATAAGATCAAAGCATTTGAATAGAAACAAGATGTACACATGAGATTAAACCAGACTATATATCATAAAAGTTAACAGGAAGGAGCTAAAACAAATCCAAACTTAAGATTCTTACGTATTATGTATTAGGTGCAGTATCACCCATATATTACAGCTAGTACAAAAGGAAACAACACATCAAAAGAGCATGATGAAGATGGATACAGTCTCACCAACAAAGGGAAGATATTCGTCGGACCATGCCAAAAAAAACCACAGAACCGATCAGGATAACTTAGATATAAATCGTGTTTTCTGATTTCAAAAGAAATTTGAAAGAGAAAAAGTGACAAAAGGTCCTTAGAAGTACATAGAGACCACACAGAGACAATGAAGGCCACAACACCGAGAGTAAAATCCAGATCCCACCAAACTCACTTCCATGCACACAAAATATCAAAAGGTACAAAAGCCCTAATGACGAGAAGAAATAGAGGAGGTCGCCTTTTGGTACTGTTGGAGCCATCAACTAACCTTGGCGATGACGAGCTACAAACTAGGTCAGATGTATCAAATCACATTTCTTTCTTTCCCGGAATCTCTTTTGCAACATATTTAAGAGCTCAGTGGTTAGTGAATTTGAGACATTTTTTATTCATTTTTTCAGAAAATATTGGTTTTAGCCAATCAAATTTTTGAGAAAGTAGTTTTAAAAAATTGAAAACAATTTTATTATAATATTTTTTTTTTGTCAACGGCAGATTATATTGGACTACAACTGACCGGTCCAATATCCAAATTCCTACTACATAGTATAGGCAAGAGGACTCGATCCTAGGTTATGCAAAAGCGCTGCCTTAAGTGGACTACCCGTCTGCCACTAGGTTATATGTCATTTGTACTTTTATTATAATTTAACATTTAAGTTTCTTATTTTAGATTTTCCTCAAAAATAGAAAACCTAGTTCTTGATTTTCTTCAAAAAAATATAAATACTTTTCAAAGGTTTTAGAAATCAAAAACTATTTTCAAAATCAAAACCTAAAACCAAAAAAGAAAACCAAAATCTAGAAATAAACAAAAAGTTATTTCACTATTCATTGCCTTGAATATAGATAAGTAATGAATTCTTTTTTTATCAACAATTAGATTAAAAAAATTCAATTTATTGTTTAAAACTTAGACTCTATAATTTATCTTTAATCTATTATAGACCATAATTAGTAGAACTTATAACATTAAAAGAGTTAAACATTAAACTTGAGACATACATATGTTTTATATTCTAACTTACAATATATAACTGGAATAGCGATGCACATTTACATTTCAAATTACATTAGATACTATATATATACATATAATTATAAACAACTTAATAATTATGTGTATATTTGTTCGGTATACATTAAATATTGGGTTTACACCTATATATATATATATATATTGGATTTTTAGTGTTAATTGTACATAAAATTAAGCTAATATCTTTTAGTAGTATTTACATAAATTAATTAAATTAATAAGGATAAAATTGTATTTTTGCAGCTTTTAATGCTTGGTGTTTAGGAAAATCTTCATCCAAGAGCATTGAGATATATAACATTTAAGAGGACATAATGCTTTCTTTGATGCTTAAGGTGATTGACTTTAAAAGTTATGCCCAACAAGATGCTCTTTCGATTATGGTCGTAGTGAAAAATGACTAAATCCATATTTGATTTATATAAATTTAATTATAAGAATAGATGGTAATGAGAAAATTATACAACTGTTTTTAATTTTCTCATTACCATATTTTCCTATAAATAAATCTATACTTTATAAAATTCATAAAATATTTAAAAAATAAAAAAACTTAAAATTTATGTAAAATTTCAAAATAATTTAATTATATACATAGCTGATATTAACCCACTAACATCCCAAATAAATTTAAAGTAACATTTTCAAAAAGTATTCTACGATAAAAATATATATTAAAAATTTTAAACAAACACAATTAAAACATATATATATATATATGTCAAAATATAAATAAATACATATCAAAAAATTAATATTTTGTATACAACAAAAGTCACAATCTACTATATAACATATACAATAAATTATAAATAAATTTAAATATATTTAACTCATAATTTTCATATACAAATCAAATCATATATTTTCATATACAAATCTACTCATATATAATTATAGTAGATAAAAATAAATAACTATAATTATATTTATTTATTTTTACAAACGAATCTTATATATAGCACGGTTAATAATAATTAGTTAATGCTATCAGGTTAATCATTATATACTTTATAACTCAATTATATCTTCTCATTACATTTGCTTGTATGAGGGTTCTGTTATTAGAAAAAAAAAAGAAAAAAGAATTTATAGTCTTTGATTAAATTCACCGACCGTGCTGAGTATAGGTGGTCCAGTGGTATAGTCATTTTATAAATCTTCCTGGCACCAGAAATCGAATCCCGTATTTGTAGTTTTAGGAGTGGTTTTTAAAAACCAGTTGACAAAAAAAAATGACCGGACTATGTTAGCACCATCATTAAAACCGTTGATATTTGCATGTTGATATGACATTTAATCTCCACCGTCCGTCTAAAACTGGCCCCACCTGCGTAGACTTTCTGTATTGACTTGTTGAAAATAATAAAGCGCACAATTGGAAATTTTCGTAAAACTATTAGAACATTAAATGATTTTATTTACGTTATGGTTATTAATCTAGAATTGGGATTTGAGGGAGAAAGAAAAGGTAAATTGGTTGTCTTCAGAATCAGAGCTTTTGCGCATTCTCACTGTGTGTTCGTATATACGGCGCGAAGGTAGAGAAGACCCAAAGCTTTTCTCTGATCGATTTTTCTTTTTGTCTTCTGCTCTCAAATTTGAGGAAAATTCACTCTGTTTCCGTTTTGTCTTTTGACAAAGCATTCTTGAGTGGCGATCGATCAATGGAGCCGAACGTAGTGGAGATCGCTTCTCCTGACGCTTCTTGCTCCAGAACTCGAACGCCGATAAAGGTTAATTTTTTACCAAATTGAATCCATTGATATATTTCGAGGGTAAAATCCATTAACTGTACCCAAATATTTGACTCATTTACCTAATTCTAAGCTTAATTCATTTGGGGTATCGTGGTGATGTGTGATTCTGCGATCATCATCTTGGTTTCTCTGTGTTTGGGGACTTTGTTGATTTAAGGGTTTAGTGAGTCCTCCTTTATCTTTCTACTCGCCTTACTCTAGGTTTTTCTTTTTGGTGGCTTTTTGAAGGATCGTAATTCGTCTTGATGATCACTTTCTGTCATTTCATTTTCTGATCACTAAAAGCCATAATTGACTCTTTGTGTTCTTTATCTGTTAAAGTTGTCAAATTGGAATTTTTTTGCTATGAATTGCGATATCAAATCTATGAAGGATTTTTCTCTTTGGTTCTCTGTGGAAATTTCCTTCCTTTTTCTCTGTTAGTGTTGAAATTTTTGTTAATTATGGTTAAGTGTCCATGCTCAGTTTGTAAACCGTAACATTTGATTGAATTCCTCTATCACTTTTGCAATGTTTTGATGTGAGTTTCCTATGCATTGTAATTATTGAGTTATTTTTTCCCCGGAATATCTATTTTAATATTTCGTTTGGGCTCCTTTGCGACTTATCGTTCTTTGGTGGCTTTGCTATTCAATTGGATAATGTTTATCTTAGTCTGGAATTTGTGTGGGATCATGATCTTGCAGGCTGTAACTCCAGAAGAAGTGATTGACGTGGAGCAATATGAAATGCAAAACGGTGGTGTTCTTAATAGCAACAATGTTGATAATAAAAACAAAGGGAAGGCTATAGAATTTGGATCCCTTTCATACAATGAGCAAGCTGAGCATGTTGCGGTAGGTGTTTGAATTTTCCTTCTTTTCTTTAATGAGTCTGCTTGTGCAGTCACAGCTAAAAGGACGTTTTCAATTATCTAGGGGTCTCCTAGCGATGATTATGGTTGTCCCGGATCCTCTCCAATGTCAAATAATTTGCTAGACCCCGATTCTTTGATCTATGAAGACGACTATGACTATCCTGATCAATTTAGCTATGAAATGGAGGAGGAGACTGATAATTACTCCATGTATCAAGATCTTTTTGATGCTAAGGATATCCCAACTGGTGTGGAGATGACAATGGATTGGTTTCCAAATTCTGCTGGCAAGGAAACAGCGAGATCTAGTGGAAGCACCAAATCATCTTGTGACAAAAATGGGAGTAAATCAGATGCTACCAGCAGCAGTTCCAAGAAAGCAACAAAAGGAACTGGAGTCCAGTACCAATTTCCTTACCCAGAAACGACAACCTATTTCGCTCAACCATGGAATGCTTTACCACAGAACTCTCAAGAAATCATACCAAACTCTGCTTATGCATTGCCACAGAATAGTCAGGCTTTCCATCATTCTTCATCACCTTTTACTTTTGGTTCGTCTACCTCCAAAATGTATTCCTATCATCTCCAGCCTCAAACTCCTGAGACAGTAATGGGAGAGGCTCCGGGTCCTGCTCCTGCTCCTTCTTCTGGTACATTGCATCCGATGCCATCAAATGCATCCAGTTTAAAAGCTTTTATGGGTTCTCGGCCTAAAGTGGAAGTTCTCTTGGCTCCGGATTCTTCTAGAGTCAAGAGAAATATGGAGGATTATCTGGGGAAATATTTGTTTTTCAAAAGATTTGACATCGTCGAAGAGTTTTCAGATCACAAATATGCTTCTTGGGGAACGACATCAAAGCAGGTTGCAACCAGATGGGCATAATTTAATCAATATTCTGGAATGTTTCTTTCGTTTTGTCAAGATTTAACTATTTCTTTTTGTATTATCAGCATTCAAAGGATTGGGTGAAAAGGATCCAAGAGGAGTGGAGAATTCTTGAGAATGATTTGCCAGGTATACACGCTAGCTGATAGATCAATTTTCGTGGCTTGATGCTATTAACGATTTTTTCTTACATTTATTTTTTTGTTCTTGCAACAGAGATGATATTTGTGAGAGCTTATGAATCCAGGATGGATCTGTTAAGGGCTGTAATTATCGGAGCCCAAGGAACGCCCTACCATGATGGTCTGTTCTTTTTCGATATCTTCTTTCCGGATACATACCCATCTGTGCCTCCAGTAAGTCAATTGAACGTTCTCAAGTTGAGTTTTTTTTTGTGTCGTCTCTTAAAGGTTCTCTGTTTTGATATGTGAAATATCGTTTGGTTTTACAAGACTGTTCATTATCAATCTGGTGGACTGAGAATCAACCCGAATCTGTACAATTGTGGGAAAGTGTGTCTGAGTCTTCTCGGTACTTGGAGTGGTAGCCAGAAGGAGAAATGGATTCCCAACAACTCAACAATGTTACAGGTTCTTGTTTCAATCCAAGGTCTAATCCTAAATCAAAAACCTTACTTCAACGAGCCTGGCTACGAGAAGTCAGCAGGTTCTGCAAAGGGTGAGTCCAGCTCTAAAGCTTACAGCGAAAACACATTAATACTGTCTTTAAAGACTATGGTTTACAGCATGAGGAGACCACCCAAGGTAACAGCAAAAATCCTTATACCAATACGTTGTCTTTACAACGAAAATAACCTCTTAAACCTCCTGACTAAAAACTTGAGATTGATTGTTCTGGTGGGTTTTGAATGCACAGTACTTTGAAGACTTTGTGTATGGTCATTTCTTCAGCTGTGCTCACGACGTGTTGAAGGCGTGTAATGCTTATAGAGAAGGAGCGGCACCGGGATCTCTGGTGAAGGGAAGTGTTGAAGATGTAGAAAATAGTAGCAGCTCTATGAAGTTTAGGACAGATGTGGCTACCTTCGTGGAGACGGTGCTGTTGAAGGAGTTTATTCTTCTAGGCGTTCTTGACCTCGAAGTGGAAGAAGAAGAAAAAGTCTCTGAGACTAGTAACATTGCAGAGAGTACAAGATCAAGCTCCAAGAGAGACAGAGTTTCTTCGAGTTGAGCTCCATGTCTCTATTTTTGTTTTTTAATTTCATGAAAAAAAGAAACTGGCGACTTATAAATTATGACATTAACCGTAATACAATTGAGAACTGAGAGAAGTCTGCTTATATGTACAGTTGCTTTTATCATAATGGCTGAATGTCCGAAATTCTTTTGCAAACTGTCAAATTTAATGCCTGGTTTTATTAGCTTGAAGCTATTTGCATAAATCGGAAGAATTAGCCAAGTCTGCTTACCTGAATAATTGTGAACTAGTAATATATATCAGAAAAAAAAGGCAGGAGATAGATGAACTTGTACTTTGGTACTTGAGAAAATCTAAGACCATCTCCATTGGAGGTTCTTACACCATCTCCATTGGAGGTTCTTACACCATCTCCATTAGAGGTTCTTACACTAGTTTTTTATAAATAAAAAAATAAAAAATAATGAGAAGAGAAAAAAGAAGGATTAGAGTCTCTTAAATAAGAAATTTAATAGACTTTAAGACCATCTCCATCCATAGGATTCTAAAGTTGAGTTTCTTAATAACAAAAAAAAAAAAAATTTAATATAATTTATTTTTTAATTAAATTTTAATTATTAATGAAAAAAGAACCAATAAAAACAAAGCATCTATTTAAGAGACTCTAAAATGAGTCTCTTAAATCTCCTATTTAAGAACCTCTTCTTACTCTCTCTCTTAATTTTCTATTTTTTTATTTTTTAAAATTGTTAAGAACTCCACTTAAGAAACACTAAGAACAACATTATTGGAAAGTTCTTATTAGAGTTTCTTAAATATTATTAAATGATTATATATTTGAAAAAATGAGTTAAAAAATATTATATAATAATAAAATAATAAATTAAGCTAAAAAACTCATTAAAGAGTTTCGTAAATAAGAAACTTTCATAAGATTTCTTAAGAGCTTTTTTAATTTTTAATAATAAAATAAGTTAAGAAACCCTTAAAAAATTCTTGATAATGGTGGTCTAATGGAGGTGGTCTAAGATGAGTCTCTTAAACAAGTGGATAGTTTTTATTGGTTTATTTCTCTTTTAATAATTAAAATTTAATTAAAAAAATAAATTACATTAAACTATTAATTTTTTATGAATAAGAGACTCAAAACTAAGAACCCATAGATACATATGATCTAATTTAACGGGATATATACACGTGGGCAGAGTAAGCAAAGAAGTTTCTAGAGTTGCCTAAGACGTGAACAATGGAGAACCACTAAGAGGTTTTTATAAAAAAAAATTTAAAAAAGCGGAGCCAATCATGATTCGCCATGTGGCGAACTTGTCTCTTGCGGTGCCTATTTAAGAGACTGGTTCGCCACGTGGCGAACCATGATTGGCTCCATTTTTTTAAATTTTTTTTTTTTATAAGAACCCCTAAAGAGGTTCACCATTGCTCATGCTCTAATCGGAGTATCCACGTGTCCTCTCAAAAACCCTAAACCCTTCGCTCTTTCTATATTAGCCGTCTGAAACTAGCACTCCCACACACGACGATCATTCATGGCTTCAGCTTCATCACCGCTGGTGAGATCGCTCATCCGCGGCGGAAAGTCAGTGGCGAATATATTCTTCCGTGCACGTACTGCCAATCTCACATTCACAGAGACCGTACAGAACACTGGACCGGCCATTCGGTCTCGGCTTCGGTTTAACCAGACACCGGCATGCCAATACCCGGTTTTCTCTGAAAGTGGAGGCGGCTCATGTAAAAAAGTGGAGGCGGCTCATGTAAAGAGAGTTGTGGACAGCGAGAACGCTGATTCAGAGGAGGAGGAGACAGATTTTGATGAGGAAGAATTTGATGATTTGGATATCGAAGACGATGATAAAGAGTTTGAAGATATAGACGACGATGATGAAGAAGAAGAGGATGACAAGTACGCAAGGAAGAAGAAGTAGATACTAAAACAATGCCTCTTTTTTGCTTGAGATTAATAACATAAACCTTCGTGATGAAATGGTTCTCTTCTTATCTTATCTTGATCACAAATTTCTTTTTGTTTATCTTACAGTCAGTGGTTTTAGTTATCACTGGTATATGATTAACAGAAGATATGACCGATGAAGTTGACAGTGCAAGCAAGAAACATGTCTGTCCTCAAAAATAGAATTGATTTTTGTGAGGGGGACTAAACCGGATTGGTATATTGAAGTCCGGTTTACAGTGGAATCGTCTAACCGACGTCGTTAAAGGATGACGTGTTAAGAGAATTATTATCCACATCGTCTCTGTTGCTCGGTCACTCAAATCACCAAAAACAAAATAAACATCTCTCTCTCTACCACTCAAAATCTGCTTCCATGGCGTCGTTGCTTGATTCCGTCATCGTTACCCGCGTGTTTACACTGCCGATCACGGCGTCATTTTCATCTCGACGGCATATTTCTCCCGCCAGGTTCATGGAATTCAGAGGTTTGAAAGCTTCTTCCCGGAGTTTCGTGGCTCCTGTGGGTGCCAATCACAAATCCAGATCCTCCCGCGGTGGAAGAATCTTCTGCGAGGCTCAAGACACCACAGCTGCAGTCGAAGGTACACAGCTTTACTTGTAATTCTTGACGTCTCGTCATCTGGTTTATTAAGCCTTTTTGTGATTACTTATTGTGTATAATATAACCATTGAGAAGCTCTCTGGTATAAATTTGTATGGTGAATTTGTGACTCTGAGGTTGATAAGTATTCCAATTTAGGAGTTGACTAAGGAGCATCACATTGCTACTCTTTAGTTTCAGTTCCTTGAAACTTGGATTTTTTAGTAACTGGATTTTTGTAAGACTAGTAGCAACTCGTAGAGAGATTAGAGCATTGGATTCTGAACCCTATTGGTAACTCTCGTTTGAGTACTCAACTTCTCAAAGGTCTTGGTTTTTTATTAGTCTCTTCTATAACACTTCCATGATCATCAAGCCATGAACTATATAACGTGTGTGCCAGAATTGAGGAAACACATGATTTGATTATACTAAAATCGAAATTAAGCCAAGTTTATACTCACTGATAAAAAAATCTCGGTTGCTTCCTTTTGGCATATGGTTTTGATATATACTGTTCCACATTACATTTCTCTCTGATGGTCTGATTCGTATGATTCAATCACCATTGAGAGATCATCTACTCTAACTGTCTTGTTTGTGGTTGATGATGCAGTACCAAACCTTTCTGATTCAGAATGGCAAAACACAGGTTCTGGAATCAGATGTGCCAGTTATGGTCGAGTTCTGGGCGCCATGGTGTGGACCTTGCCGTATGATTCACCCAATAGTTGACCAACTAGCCAAGGATTTCGCAGGGAAGTTCAAATTCTACAAAATCAACACGGACGAGAGCCCAAACACAGCGAACCGTTACGGGATACGTAGCGTTCCAACCATAATCGTCTTCAAAGACGGTGAGAAAAAAGACAGTATCATCGGAGCTGTCCCTAAAGATACATTGGAGAAAACTATAGAAAGATTCTTAAGCGAGTAATAAAAAAAAACTCTTTGTCACTCGTTTACTGTATCTTCTTTGATGTACAACTCTGTAAAGCCTTTTGAGTTTTTACTATGGTGTTCTAGTGGAACCCAATTTGTTTCTATTTAAAACAAAACAAAAATCCACCGACGCCAATGAGAAGAGAAGCATAACGTCACGTGGAACCACATGCCATTGTTCTTCTGCCTAAGTTTTGAACTCACCGTACAATCTATACATACAAAGTTAAATATGTTTTGAGTTATGTAAGCTTCCGTACACTTTCATTGG
>JAKUCM010006201.1:0-37702 GCA_023374145.1 Lepidium sativum
GTTGTTGTTCTTCACATCTTACTGACTTTTGTGTGTTGATCGAATAGGGAAATGATGTGGGAACACAATATAGGTCAGGAATATACTATTACACAGAGGAGCAAGAGAAGATAGCTCGTGAATCCCTTGAGAAACAGGAGAAAGTATTGAACAAGAAGATTGTGACAGAGATACTTCCTGCCACGAAATTCTACAGAGCAGAAAATTACCACCAGCAATACCTTGCAAAAGGTGGTCGCATGGGTCTCAGGCAATCAGCTGAGAAAGGTTGCAAAGATCCAATCCGATGTTATGGCTAAGAAACTATTCAGGTCGTCTCTCAAGCACATAAAAAGGAAGTGAGTTATTTCATGAAAGTACAATACTCTGTTGATCACATTCTTGTCTTGCCTGTCATGTGGTATTATTATAACCAATAATGATGTTGCATCAAATGATATGAATGTTATGATATTTTTTCCTTTGTGTTATAAGAAACAACAATAAGTTGTGATTCACTAAACATACTTGGCAACAGTTGGGTTTGTGCCATCAAACAGTTCAAAAGCTCAATGGGTTTTAATCTATGAAATTCATTTTTACAGTTACCTTTGCTAATTTGTACCCAAAATCAGGAACAGAGATCATTTCCCGGCTCATCTGTACCCAAAATACATATGAACGTATTGATACTGTATATAATTACATCTGGTACCTCACAATGATTTGTACTGTTCGATTAAGCGTGATGCATGGAGACGCGACGTTGGGGCCACCGTGCATCCTAGACTATGGAGAAAAGCGATCTACCATTTTAAAAACGTAAACAAAGATATATTATCTTCTAGACCAAAACGCAAGCTTGACTAAAGTATTGTACAATGCGTTTGATAAATTGTACGATGCTCTTACCTGTTTACTCGTTGCTTCAGATGTGCCCATTGAGTTTTCAATTCTCAGTTTCTGGAAATGCTCCTGAAACAGAAAAATTTCCAAGTCTATGAAATGAGCACCATAATCACATAGATAACTCTAAACATAGATATCTATTACCTGTTTCTCGCGCACTATTTGAGCCCGTGTGTCTGCAGGATGTTGTTCCCACCTATGTACCTGAAATTCGAAAGAGTACAAAGGCGCATGAGCACCGCAAACTCAGTTTTCATTTTTAATTAACTCATTAGAGTGTGGCAGTGTTTTTACGGAATGATATGCTTACCTCTTCTGCGTATTGGAACGCTTCCTCGGAAGTCAATAATGATTTTCGTGCTCGTAAGACATCCTAACAAAATAGTGCAGCATCCGGTCAGTCACCAAAACATAACAGTCCATGGCTTAGTAGGGTATTGTGAACAAATATAAGTAAAAAAATAAACAAGAAACGACTCTATCGGTTTGTTTCCATAATTATATTGACAAGATCTGATTTAGTTCGAGGTATACAACCTTGTGTTTATTTTTCTTGATGGCCAGACGTTCACCAATCACAAACCTTACCTGCGTGTACGCAAAAAATTGGCACTAAAGGTCTAAGAATATTGCTTGGCGCTTACTTGGTTGATCAAGAAGTGTTGCAGAGTATTTGATACTCACCTTGTCAATCAGCCTCTTTGGCTCCTGGAATGCTCGTTTCTTAGCCCAGCTGTGAAATAAGTGAGAGACAACTGATCTAACCTCCACATCAAACCTGTTGAGGGTAATAGTTCTACACTTTTGAATGAAGAGCCAGACCAAAGAGTGCCAAATTAGATAGTTATGTTGGTTTTAAGCATGTAACCTCTTAAGGAAGTTGTTCCCATTGAGTGCATATGCTACTTCTATTGACTCGCCGGAGGCATTATCTACTGGAATGTTCATTACATAGTTGTCTGTTAATTTACTCTCCTCATGCTTTATTTCTGTTCCAAAACTAGAGACACTCTGCTCAGTCTTGTTTGGAAGATTTTGATAAACTTTGCTGCAGTGATATGAGCGCACATCTCCCTAAAAAAATTATTGAGAGTTCTTGTCAATGCTATCATATTATCATGCACTAAGTTGCAAACAGACTGAGACCTGAACCTGTAAAAGATGGCCGGGAATCTCTTTAAGAAATCGTGAGCGTTGGAGCACCTAAATGTAACATTAGTCCGAGACAAAGTTCATGATAACGAATTCACAAACTAAGTGTAATACTAACCTGCCAGTTTGAATCCACTGTTACGTACAAAAAAATAGTTTCTTGCGAGCACGAGTCATAGCAACATACAGAAGGCGGCGTTCCTCCTATAATTTAAATAAACAAGGCATGGTTATATATATAATGGATAGCTAATGGAAAGCACTACTTCAAGTGATGTTCCACCCTCTGCTGCATTGCCGTTAGACTCATGTAGTAGGGGAATCTCGTTTTCATTAGCCTGTTTAGCAAAATTTAGATTCAGTGGAATTCTTTTTCATTGGTTTTACAGTATTTCATATAATGCTAGGTCCATAATTGCCAACAACCTGGAAAAGAAATCCAGATAGGATGATATATACCTTGATTATGAAAACTACATCCCAGTCCAGACCTCTAGACTGCATAAAGACGAACAAAAGATATTACCTAATATTTCATTACTACCTGAAGCAGGTAATTCTAAACACCAATGGATAACAAATACTGGACTGCTCGAGTGGATGACAAGCACCTGATGAATGGTCGTTAGTGTGACAGAGTTTTCATTGTCATGTCTTCTTGCTCGAAAATTTTCAGTTTCACGCTAGGATGTAAAGTTGATAAATAAATTAAGCTGACTGCAGCCTGCCTTTTATTTGATTGCATCCACTTCTTCTCCAGTTGTAGAGCAATGAGTGGAAAGAAACTCAGCTACATCATCCATTAAGTATTGGAGTACCTGCAAAACACAAAATCATTTCCCAAAATATTTGACATATACTTACGAGAAAAAAAGATTGTCCAAAGTTTCTGAAGAGAAAATACACATACAGATCTAATATCGTTGTCTTCATTGAGCCGTTTTCCTCCATCGTTATCCACAACTGCTCGTTGCTCAAGAAGATATTTCTAGAAGTTGAAACAACATGAGAATTGGGTCTAATATTGCACAAAGAGACACATAGATATAGAGTTCTTAGGAAAGACACAGTAGATCTTCAAGCAAGGCCATGTGATCATAAGTTAACTTTCAGTTAGAGGTCTATCTTATGCCTAAAGCACAAATCTATACACTTTCAAGAATGATAATGGATTGTCAAGTATAAGGTTCATTTTTAATATATTTATCTCGCTTATCTAAATTTGTTTCCAAAATTGCATGTACGTTTTACTATATATGACTCTGGAGATGACAGTCTACGGCAATAGTTTAAGCATGTCATCAATCAAGACATAAAAACTAATTACCTGCGGAATCATATTTGCCACACATGTTACTACAGCTGAAAGTGATTGTTCCTGCAAGTAATTAAGATGTAAGGGAATAGGAGTGCATAGTTGAAATTATCAATGACCATTTCACCTATTGATAATTGCGTTCATAGTATTTGAAGGACTGGGAAACAAATATCTTACCCTATCAACCAGCTTTGCTACCATATCAAGAGTTTGCAACACTTTGCATCCCTGGGTAAGCTGGTTCCTGAGGTCAAATTAAACGAACCTAAGAAGCTTAACAGGAAAGATAGATAAACATGATAACACAGTGAGGGGATATAATTTGAAGCATCCCGTTCATAGATATGTATATACGCATAAATATATATATACACCCATGTCACTAACATTTGGGAGGCAAAACGACCTTTATGTATCACTGTACTATGCATCATGAAAATAGAAGCAGACCCATACAGATTTATATGAGAAAACTTGTATATTTTGGTTAGTAAAACTAGAAGGAAACAATACTCTTAATTCGGAATTAATACTAAAGCAGTATTATATATTGCTTTCTCAATGTATTTCATCTAGCAATACCTCCTAAAGGTACCAGAAATCTTGGCACTGAAGATATCACTTGCCGCTGAAATGAAACTGCATTTCTGACTAGAGGAGATTGATATGCCCTCCGAGCTTATGTTCGTCGCGGTAGGAAGACGGTTCCACCAGGACCGTAAGAAGACTATTTCCTTTTTATTTAAATTATGTTGTTTTGGTAATTCGATTATGTTTTAGAACAATTTCCTTTTATTTCGTATTTCCTTATTTTCGGGTCTTTATAATGTAAGGATGTTCACTAGCCCTACTTATTCTTATCTCGTTGGTGAATTGCTTTTGGTACCGAGACCCTGACTCGAGAGACAACCAGTGGAGACTTGTTTCAATTTTCGTTTTAATAAAAATCATTCACGTTCGGGGAGTTTCCCGACGTTAATTTCCTTTACAAATCGAGAAGTTCCTATCAAATTGGTGCTCGTGAGCGTCTTTGGATCGAGTCCATGCAGCCGCCATGTCTAACCCTAGCGCCGCCACATTGAAACTTCAAACACACGATGATCTCACGAAAAATCTCTTCTCTTTAACCAACACTGTGGAGAACCTGTCCAAAGTCGTGGCTGAAAACAGAGCCGACATGGACTGAAGTGTTGATTCAAGACATGATACTGTGGCTGATATGATGCAAAGAATAGAAGCCTTGCTCTTCAATCAGGCCGAGAAAGTGCCGGTGCTGACGGCGCCGCCAACGCCCCCGACTCCACCGCCTCGTTCCGCGTTCGGCTTACACCCGGGAGAGCCATCGCACACACGGGAAGCCACATACAACCCTACTCCAACCGTGACGCCTTGTTCAAGAAGCTAGACCTACCTCTCTTTCAAGGGGAGAACACTTTTGGTTGGATCTCCCTAGTAGAACATTTTTTCGTCTTGGCGGGAATAGAGAAGAAGAGAAATTAGATTTAGTCTCTGCTAGCATAGCGGGACCAGTTTTGGGATGGGTCAACGCAGAGCTTTTGAGAGGAGGATTTAGGGATTGACAAGATTTTAAGGAACGAATCATTGCTAGGTTTAGCCGAGAAAAGCTCTATGATCCGAGCCAACCATTCCTCGCATTACGACAAGTGGGCTCTATCTCCAGTTATGTTCAAGCCTTCGAGGATTTATCTGCACAAAATCCGGGTATTGATGAAGGGATTCGAATCAGATTATTCATGAATGGGCTGCAACAAGAGTCTCGGGAAGTAGTCAATATGTACAAACCCACCTCCCTTCGGAAGATGATCTCGACGGCATTACAGATGGAGTCGAGCATTTTGTATGACTTGGTCACAACACATTCCAAACATGGGTCCAAAACTCCATCAACACGACCTCAGCCCGGCCCTACTCCACGGAAACTACGAGCTCCTACAATCGAGAAGACTCAACCTCCAATACTTCCACAACCACCGAGACCACAAAAGAGATTATCTGAGACCGAGATGGCCATGCTACGACGAAAAGGGTTATGCTTTAAGTGTGAGGGAAAATGGTATAAAGGTCACGAATGTCCTAACAAATTCTTGCAGGTTACCACCGTGGTTGATGGTTATACTATGGAAATATTGGACATGCCGAGTGAGGACATACACCGTCTGGAAGAACTCCGAGAAACCGAACCAAAATCCTACGCTCTTTCGTTTAAGTCTCTACTCGGCCTTGACTCCCTTAAGACCACAAATATCAAGGGCACGATCAACAACCGTTCCATCATTGTGATGCTTGACAGTGGGGCTACTCAAAACTTCATCTCACCGGAGGTTATGCGTCGGTTACGGCTAATAGTGGAAAACCGGACAAACTTGGAAGTGAGGCTTGCCGATGGGTTTTCAGTACAAGGACATGAAGTGTGTCGCAATGTGGAATTTGTAATGCAAGGATTCAGTTTCACGGCAGATTTTATAGCATTAGAGCTCAGGAACGCGGACATCATATTGGGTATACAATGGTTATGAACTTTGGGTACTTGTGAAGTCAATTGGGCGGAACATAAGCTTGCATTCAACTACCGGGGTCAGCGCATGCTCTTAAAGGGTGATGACGACCTACAAATCACACGACGCTCCCTTAAGTCGCTGTCAGCCGTGCCACTCTCTTCCGCAATACAACTGCAGCTACCGGACGCTCGCGCCCCGGCGCCAATCGAAGCGGTACTAGACGAACACCAGTTCGCCTTCCAGGAACCGAAGACACTACCTCCGCTCCGAGATTGGGAACACCGTATTGTGTTACAGCCAGGGACTGGACCTATTAACATACGACCTTACCGGTATCCTCATGCTCACAAAGAAGCTATGAATGATCTTATGAATGAGATGCTTGTGGCAGGAACTATCTGTCCTAGCCGTAGTCCGTACTCTAGCCAGCTCTGTTGGTGAGGAAGAAGGACAACATCTGGCGCTTATGTGTAGATTACCGCGGGATTAATAGAGCCACTATACCGGACAAGTTTCCGATCCCTATGATCGATCAGCTTCTCGACGAACTTCATGGAACCAAGTGGTTCTCCAAAAGTGACTTAAGATCAGGGTATCATCAGATTCGAATGCATGCACCCGACATTGAGAAAACGGCATTCCGCACTCATGATGACCATTACGAATTCCTTGTCATGCCATTCGGATTGACAAACGCTCCAGCCACGTTTCAGGCTCTCATGAACGAGATTTTCCGACCCTATCTTCGAAAATTCGTTCTTGTCTTTTTTTGATGATATTCTGATTTATAGTTCTTCCTTAGACGAGCATGCTAATCACTTACGTGTTGTACTGCAGATTTTTGATCAACAACAACTCTTTGCTAATAGGAAGAAATGCACATTTGCACAAGATAGTGTTACATATCTCGACCATGTGATTTCGTTTAGAGGTGTAGCAACAGACCCGTCGAAGATCGCGGCTGTCCAGGCGTGGCCATATCCGAAAACGGTAAAAGAACTCTGCGGTTTCTTGGGTTTGACAGGGTATTATCATCGTTTTGTCAAGAACTATGGATCTATTTCCAAACCATTATCCGAGCTGCTAAAAAAGGATCACTTTTTCTGGTCGGATTCCGCACAAGGGGCCTTCGAGACATTGAAGAGAGCAATGGTTACCGCACCGGTCCTCGCCTTACCCATCTTCGACACCTTGTTTGTAATCGAATCCGACGTCTCGAGCTTTGGCCTCAGCGCGGTATTGATGCAACAACTGCATCTGATAGCTTATTTTAGCTATGGTCTATCCGACAAGGAACAAGCCAAGCCGGTTTACGAAAGAGAGTTGATGGCCATCGTGTTTGCCGTACAAAAGTGGCGCCATTACCTTTTAGGTCGGCGTTTTGTGGTTTGGACAGACCAAAACAGCTTAAAGTTCTTGTTATAAAAACGTGATGTCACCTTAGATTATCAACGCTGGTTGACAAGGCTGCTTCCTTACGACTTCGACATTGAGTACTAGCACGACAAGGATAATCAGGTAGCCGACGGATTATCCAGAATCGTCGACCACGAATATGGCTCATGTACGGCTCTACTCCTCTCTTTGAAATTTCCGACTAATTTACAGCTCCAAGACCTCTATGCCGAAATAGCAGCCAACGGCCCCATCCAAGACTTGCTGCAGCAATTCTGCGAAGTTACATTGTCGAAATCACGATTTTCTGTCTATGATGATCGGTTGTGGTATAAGAACAGGTTGCTCATCCCTGACAATTCTACTCACATTCCACTAATCCTTCGGGAATGTCACACTAGTCTAATGGTAGGACACTTCGGGTTCCTCAAGACGGTAAAAAGGATACAAGCTCTTTTTCACTGGCGGGGCATGAAAAAGACCATTCAGAAATTTGTGGCAGAATGTGAGGTATGTCAAACTCATAAGTACTCTACCTTGTCTACGACTGGTTTATTGCATCCTCTCCCAATTCTGACACATATCTGGGATGATATCTCTATGGACTTTATTGAGGGCCTTCCGATGTCCCTCGGGTCTAATGTACTGATGGTTGTTGTCGACCGGCTCAGCAAATACATCCACTTCCTCACTCTCCGCCACCCTTTCTCAGCCGCGGATGTGGCTAAGTTGTTCATTGCCGAGATAGTACGCTTACATGGTTTTCGAAAAGCATCATTTCTGACAGGGATAAGATTTTCGTGAGTAAGTTCTGGGGTGAATGCTTCAGGTTGGCTGGTACAGATTTGAAGTTCAGTACAACTTTTCACCCTCAGACAGACAGCCAAACCGAGGTCGTCAATTGTTGCCTCGAGACGTACCTTTGTTGTTTTTCTTCCGGGCACCCTCGAACTTGGGCTAAGTACCTTCATTGGGCAGAATTTTGGTACAACACGAGCTTCCACACATCACTCAAATGCACACCATTTAAGGTAGTTTACGGCCGCGTCCCTCCAACTCTTTTACGCTATGCCGCCGGCTTCACCAACAACTAAGATTTGGACCACTCCTTGCGGGACCGTGATGAAATGCTCACCGACATCACGATACATCTCACGTGGGCTCAAGCAGTAATGAAGAATAACACGGACAAGCACCGACGTGACCTTGTGTTCTAAGTCGGGGATTCTGTGTACTTGAATTTGCGACCCTACTGCCAAAACTCGGTTTCCCGCAGATTTTGCCAGAAACTAGCTGCACGATACTACGGCCCGTACGAAGTGCTAGCTCGAGTCGGTCAGGTCGCGTACCGCTTACACCTACCCGAGACGTCCAAGATCCACCCGGTCTTCCACGTCTCGCAGCTCAAACCCGTCCTAGGCGCGTATCTCAGCGTCTCGACCCTGCCTGCCTCCCTCTCCCATTCCGACGAAGTGATCCTTCTTCCCGAACAGATCCTCTCCACAAAGTATGATGAAGATCGTCACCTCATTGCCTTGGTGAAATGGTCCGGCTTACCTTCCCACGAGAACTCATGGCAGCGTGTGTCCGCCCTTCGAGCTTATGTTCGTCACGGTAGGAAGACGGTTCCACCAGAACCATAAGAAGACTATTTCCTTTTTATTTAAATTATGTTGTTTTGGTAATTCGATTATGTTTTAGAACAATTTTCTTTTATTTCGTATTTCTTTATTTTCAGGCCTTTATAAGGTGAGGATGTTCACTAGCCCTAGTTTTTCTTATCTTGTTGGTGAATTGCTTTTGGTACCGAGACCCTGCCTCGAGAGACAACTAGTGGAGACTTGTTTCAATTTTCGTTTTAATAAAAATCATTCACGATCGGAGATTTTCCCGACGTGAATTTCCTTTACAAATCGAGAAGTTCCTATCAGAGATTTTGTCAATATGTTCTATAACCTGCAGACAATGGTATATGTCCTGATACCTTAAGCTGAGAAAGAAAAATCAAATCATACAAATGAAATCAAACGAGAGAAAATGAGGTACAAACCCTTTTCTTTTCATCTTTCTCAAAAGGAAGTAATGCCTTGAACACTCGCCGATAAGAAGCATCATCACACTCGGAACATGTTGTCCTCAGCAAGGCCAAAATGATACGGACAACCTAACATGGACAGAGTTTATAGTTGTTATGTCTAGTAGATAAAGCTTCTTGTGTGTAGCTAAAATAATCATGTGGAAGAACTGTCAGTGTCGAGCATTGAGATACATAGAGAGTGTGCAATACACAAATGAGCCAGGTATGAAGTAATCTACCTTTTCCCTATAGAATGCAACACCATGAACGTTGAATGGTATTTTTCTCTGGCGGAACGAATTTTGGAAGACTTTACCTGACACCTGAGTAGTGATACATTTGTTGTTTACCAGCACATAAGTAAATATGGTAGTGATTTTAAAATTTCGACAGCATGTCATTAAGGCAAAAACAAAGGACTGACCTGCCTCCTCTAAAGAATGGCAATATCTCCATGGGAACAAGGTATTGACCATCATTAGTGATTTCAATTATTTTGTCAATGACAAATGCACACTGCCCTTCCTCATTATGGCATTCCTTGACAGTAATCTGTACTAGATGAAACACGATAAACTTAAGCCTGTAGCAATTAAATGATGCATTTCTTATAGAGACAAGTTCAACTTGCCTTATTTCCCTGAGAGTTTTCAGAAGAAATGTTTTTTGATTGGCACCGCTTCGTATTGTTTTTAATGATAGAAGACGTAGCTTCCACAATATGACGGGAGGAGCGGTAGTTTTTTATAAGCCTAACCTGAATCAGAAGCAGTAAGGTGAGTTTTATGCATCCGCAATTCAATGTTTTGGTTCCTTGTGCTTCTAAACTCTATGTGGCATAATCGGAATCTTTGAAAATTAACTGGACGTGACAGCTTGGAAAAACCAAACCTCTTTGTAGTTTGGGAAATCTCGGCGAAATGAATCGAATCATTTCTAGTTTTGAATAATCAAGTGAAAAACTCAGTAATTTTTGTTTCAAAACAACGCACCTGATCATCATCACCAACAATAGTTATGTGATTCTGAGATCCTAGCATTCGTAGAAACTTGTACTGCATTGTGCTAGTGTCCTGGAATTGATCAACTATGATCGCTTTCCAGGTATCTTGGCATTCCTTGAATACTTAAACCAATTGCAGCAATACATGTCAATTACAAGGAAATCTTAAGCGTCATAAATCTTATATACATAAAAATTCTTTATATGGCTTCACCTTCAGGAAAGTCAGAGAGCAGAGTAACCGAACAACTGATCAAATCATGATAATCCAGAGCATTACAAGCTTTTAGGATATCATTGTAGTTTCCAAGAATTTTAGCCTGTATCAGCATCAGAGCAGAATCATGTCACATGAACTAATTCCTAGTAGAGATACCAGAAACATTTATTAGCTGACTTACTCGTATCTCATTACCCATCCTCCGGCACTCCTCTGGAGTTTTACCAGAAGCTTTTCCCTAATTTGTGGAAACAATATAAAAACAACAAATGATAAGAGACAACTTGAATGTTAAGGAAATACGCACCGCTAATAGACCATTAAATAAACAAATCATATCAATTCTTCATGTATTGGCAACCTGGGTCACAAATTTTTGCCATTTTTTTGATGGATCCTTAGCATATTCAGGACATACTGATTCTGCTCCATTTGGAGCTTCTTCAGACTCGCATACACCGGAAGTCCTGCTTCCATTCTTCTTTTCCTCCTCATATAGTCGCACTGCTTCTATTATTGCTCTTCTTTGTTGCCCATGTCCATACACTGAAAATTCAGATGTACGTTGTAACCTGTGACAGTAGGAAAGGATAAGGGACATGAATTTAAACTTCAGCAAGTCATACGTAACTAATAACTTTAAACAAAACGCATGTAAAAGAATCAGCGATATTTTGTTTTCAAGTACTATTTCCATGTACTGCCCCTACAGCTACCAACTTAACAACATAGAAAGTTGCAGTGATGAGAAAAAATAATGTCATATCTTCGACCTACATTTAGACTAGAGATTATTCACCAAAACAAGATTTTCAAAATATAGAAAACAATCCCAATTCATATTCTCACTTGTCTGCATGCATCCGACAAACCTGCAAGGAAAAAGAATGGAATGTACTAATTTTTATGTCTTTCGCAGATTTCTTTCCAGCAAATTTACCTATCCGTTCCCTCATCTCAGCTGTTGCTGCCGTAATGAAAGTCATCGCAAGGATATTTGATGATTGTAGACCCTAATAATAAGTTAAAAAGAACACAAATTTAGAACATAATTTTGAACGAAGAGAATTAATAGTACCTTATTGGGCAACACTAAGACACGGCCAACCATGATGGAAGTCTAACATGGGAAAAGGAATAATTAGCAGTGACTCTATAGCATGAAAACCTACACAAATTCTTGCCTCCTACGTAAAGAAGTCTACTAAATAGCGACCTTTCCACTTCCAGGACCAGCAATAACCATCAAAGGAGTTGAAATATCACTACAGGCTGCATATTTTATGAACATTCATCAGGCATGCAAGTGATTTCTGCAGGATCAGCGGCAATGGCAGTTTCTTCACTGAGCTTCAGTTTGACATTGGATTCGGGCTCAAAAGTTCTAACAGTCTTATAAGAATCAAGGTCACTACTCTTATACGGCGTTGGAGTTATGCTGATAATTGGAGTTTGACATGCTATTTTTCTCGCTGACTGTTCGCAGATAAAGTCAATCTCTTCTAAAATAGATTCATCTACCTCATCATCAAGAAATGAAGAAGTGGAGCAACTTTAGTTTAGTGTAACGCTTTCTGGCTCCTTTTGGGGAGTAACAAATGCTTCTGATGAAATTTCATTGCCCCAGAAATGTCGGTCTGGAATGCATTAATGACGTCTGATACAAAACGACCTGTATGTATCACTGTACTATGCATCATGAAAATAGAAGCAGACCCATACAGATTCATATGAGAAAACTTGTATATTTTGGTTAGTAAAACTAGAAGGAAACAATACTCTTAATTTGGAATTAATACTAAAGCAGTATTATATATTGCTTTCTCAATGTATTTCATCTAGCAATACCTCCTAAAGGTACCAGAAATCTTGGCACTGAAGATATCACTTGCCGCTGAAATGAAACTGCATTTCTGACTAGAGGAGATTGATATGCCCTCCGAGCTTATGTTCGTCGCGGTAGGAAGACGGTTCCACCAGGACCGTAAGAAGACTATTTCCTTTTTATTTAAATTATGTTGTTTTGGTAATTCGATTATGTTTTAGAACAATTTCCTTTTATTTCGTATTTCCTTATTTTCGGGCCTTTATAACGTGAGGATGTCACTAGCCCTACTTATTCTTATCTCGTTGGTGAATTGCTTTTGATACCGAGACCCTGGCTCGAGAGACAACCAGTGAAGTATGTATAACAAATGAAAGAACAAGGACTTACTCTACGACAACATCAAAAATTTGAAAAGAAAATCCATACCTTATAAGAGAAGTATGTAATAATTACGGAAAATTCTAGAAGATTCAAAGATCAAACCAAAAGTACGAATAAATTCAAAGGAAAGAGCACCAGACCTATGAGGAACAGAATTGGAGAAAGTAGCTGCGTTTTCAAGTGGTCTTTTACGGTCAAGGAGCGACTTGGCGGCACTGAAGCTTTGAGAAATCTGATTAAGATTGTACTCTTGATTCCACATTCCTCTGCTCGGCGGATGATTCTCCATCTTCCCCAGTAGCTTCGTCGAGAAAGAGTGGGAAAAACTGAATCAGGTAAACTGAAAAAAAAAAAAGACCGGTACAGAGGATCTCAGTTGGGCCTTGGGCCCACTTGGGCCCTTTGCTTTGAAGAATAAAACATTTTTCTTTGGATCCTTTTTGTCAAAGAATTTGATAAGTTGTGTATTCTATATGCTTTTGGTTAGGGGCTAGTGTATATGGTGGCTAAAAGTTAATCGAAAATAAAAGTCAAGTCAATTAAAGGCAACTCATTAAAGTCAAGGTCAATTACATTCTAATTAGTTCCTTCGCATAATTCAATCCATGTCACTATAATGGACAGACAAAACACATTAAACTACAAGTGAAGGAACAATTAAAATCTCAACTTGCTAATTTAATTTTGTGCGGGAGACAACTTCAACTTGGTTCACAAATAAGTCTTCACAAATACAGAAGCCAAAAGTCGTCGTCTTCTCTGTTTGAGTACATCTTCCTCTAAACTTCTAATGCATAATTGATCAGTAACAAAAACAGAAGCTGGAAACTGGATAACCTGAGAAAGTAAAAGGGCCTTAATTTGGAAAACACAAAGAAAAAAGAAATGGTGTTTTTGGTGGACTGCTCTAGCTGTCTTACGCCGCTTCACCTCCCTCCCGGAGCCACCCAAATCCGCTGCTCCGTTTGCCACGCTTTCACTTTCATCGCTCCCAAATCCCATCTCCATTCTCACGTGCCGCTGAGCTCCATTTCTTTCCACAGCTCATCTCCGGCACCATCATCTTCCATCTACCCGCCTCCTGCATCGTCCTCGTTTCATCATACGCAGCTTAAACCGTCTCCGTTTAGTCATATGCCGCCTGCACCGTCTCCGTTTAGTAATACGCTGCCTGCACCGTCTCCGTTTACTCATATGCTGCCTGCACCGTCCCCGTTTCCTCATATGCTGCCTGCACCGTCCCTGCTTCCTCATACTCAAGGTGCACCGTCCCTGCTTCCTCATACTCAAGGTGCACCGTCCCCGTTTGCTCATATGCCGCCTGCAACATCTCTGTTTCCTGATAAACCGCCTGCACCATCCCCATTTCCTCATACTCAGGCTGCACCATCCCCGTTGACTTCTGCAACGTCCCCGCTTGATACGCCGCCTGCAGAGTATCCATTTACTCCCGTGCCGCATGCACCGTCCCCGTATAATCACGCGCCACCGGGTCCTCCACCGCAGGTACACGGACAGAAGCGAGCAGTGATCGTCGGGGTTACTTATAAGAACACAAAGAACGAACTTAAAGGATGTATCAATGACGCAAATTGTATGAAGTTCATGTTGATGAAGCGTTTTCAATTCCCTGAATCTTGCATTCTTATGCTCACTGGTACTATTTTGTTATCCTACATTTTTCATATATTCCTCATTATTGCTAATTCTTGTGGCTAATCACTTAATTAGTAGTTTATACCATTCATAATTGTCAAAATATGATCATTTATGTAAGTGTCAAAATGTTGTAGAAGAAGAAACAGACCCACTGAGATTGCCAACGAAGAACAACATAACAATGGCGATGAAGTGGCTAGTTCAAAGCTGTAAATCGGGAGACTCCCTCGTCTTCCATTTCTCTGGTCACGGCGAAAATCAGAAAGACGAAGACGGCGACGAGAAGGATGGCTCAGACGAGATTCTTCTCCCGATGGACCACTTGACTTCAGGTGTCATCGTGGACGATGAGATCAATGCTACAATGGTACGGCCTCTCCCTTCTGGAGTCAAACTCCATGCCATTGTTGACGCGTGTCACAGTGGTACCGTCTTGGACTTACCTTATCTTTGTAAAATGGACAGGTACGCCATTTTTAGCATGTTTAAATGTAACAAAGAAAGACCATATTGATTCTAAGCTCTAACTTTAACCCCTTTTCACTGATCATTCGGTTTAGGGTCGGAAAGTATGAATATTGGGAGGACCATCGGCCTAAATCAGGAATGTGGAAAGGTACAAGTGGCGGTGAAGTCTTCTCCTTCACAGGCTGCGATGATGACCAAACCTCAGCTGACACTAATGTACAGTATAGTAACTCCAAAGAACACTTAAGAAGATACCTTTTCAATTTACAAGTTTTAACACAAACAAAAACGTGAATGCAATGCAGAAATTGGCTGGGAGTACATGGACTGGGGCAATGACGTATGCATTCATTCAGGCCATAGAACGTGGTCTCGGGACAACTTATGGGAGCATATTGAATGCAATGAGATCAACAGTTCATGAGATTTTCGATAAAAACAAAGGTAGAGAGCTTGTGGAAGTGGCAGGTGCTGATCTTCTCACTACTCTTCTTGGTTTGCTCATCTTAGGTGCTGCTCCTCCTGATGCTGAACTTAACCAAGCCCCTCAAGTAACTCAGGTGATCCATTTATCTAATTATTACTTTAATATCAAACTTCAAAAAAAAAAAATTTGAACATATAAGATTGACTCATAGATTTTGTAACTACCACAGGAACCACAGTTAAGTGCTACCGAAGTATTTGACGTGTACGAGAAGACCTTCGCTTTATAATATCACCTTAAGAGACCATAGTTAAATGTGTTTCAATTTTTATCATTATTCTTTTTTGTTCCTATTACTTTTTTTTCCAAATTTGCTTGAACTTACATGAGCTCGTCGCCATAACCATTTACCAATTGTATATTAATTCACTGTTTATCTAGAATTTGTTTTCATCATAATACTCAATGAACATTTTTTGGGTAAGAGAAGATTAGGCCTTGGCATTCGGGTATCCGTTCGGGTTCGGGTCTTTTTGAGATTGAATTTTTGGTTCTATTGATTTGGAACTCATTTACGTATTTCTATTTTTCGGGTCGGGTTCGGTTCGGATATAGATCGAGTTCGGGTTAGGGTATTTATATATAAATCTATATAGAAAGTTAAAATAAGTAAATACTTAATAGAAATAAGTCTATAGAAGCTTAAATTTAACAAAAATATTTTGGGTACCTGTTCGATTATTAATTCGATTCCGGTTCGGATTCGAGTTCAGTTTTTCAGATATATAAATATAGATTCGGTTTCATATATGAATCTATAAATGATATTTTTTCGGATTCGATTCTTCTTTTTCGAATCGATTTTGGTTTGGGTTTCTAATATCGGGTTTTATGCCCATGCCTAGTTGCATCCATGCTAGATTCGTCGAGAAATAGTGGGAAAATTCGAATTAGACAGACAGGAAAAACCTAAACCCGTTTTCCAGTGCAAAAAATCTGGATTGGGCCTTCGGCCATATGAGCCCTTTGCTTTAGAAGAATGGAGTTTTGTAGTCTTGCAAAATTTTCCAATGAAAAAATAATAATAAATTCGTATGCAATATGGTATGGTAACCACAACAGTAAATTCTCTGATCCAAAAACTGTTCTCAATAATTGGGAAATTCTTTGATTGGATCCTTTGCTAGGGCGATTTGGAACCTCAGATAATTTAATTAGTTATGGTTTTGGCTACAAGCTAGTATTGGTGGCTAAAAGTCAAGCAAACTCATTAAAATCAAAATCAATTACGGTCGAAGAATAGGTCCAATGGTAACATGTAGGAAAATTTATTACGAATTCAAAAAGAAAATTAGAAAAGTATGAGAGAAAAAAAAAATTGTTTCCAAAGAAGAAATCAAGTTTCTTAACTACCAAACTATCTCTTCGTTAAAATGTAATTGAACAATTTTTTTAAAAAAATAAAATTTAAATAAAAAATAAATTTATTATAAAAAATAATAATATTTTATTTTTTAAGAACGCATCTACCATTGTCTAATTAGTTATGGGGAGACGACTTCAACTTGGTCCAAAGTCTTCGCTAATTATGCAGCTTGAAGCCGTAGTCTCTTACTCGGCACTTTCTTCTTAGTTTATTGGCATCTTCTTATAAACTTCCAATGCATAGTTGTGATAATATTCTCTGCAACTTTTGGGAAACAGAGTTTGGAAACTCGAAATCCTCATAAAATAAAGGAAAGAACTTTGGAAAACATAATGAAAGAAGAAATGGTGTTGTTAGTGGACTGTTCCAGTTGTCGTACGCCGCTTCAACTACCTCCCGGAGCCACCCAAATCCGCTGTGCCATTTGCCACGCTTTCACTCTCGTCGCTCCCGAACCCCGTTCCCATTCTCACGTGCTCTCGAGCCTCATTCCTTCCATCTACCCGCCTCCAGAACCGTCCCCATTCATTCACGCGCCGCCAGCGCAGTATTGGTTTACTCACGCGCCGCCAGCACCGTCCATGTATACTCACGCGCCGTCTTTACCGTCCCCGTATAATCACGCGCCACCGGGTCCTCCACCGCCAGTACATGGCCCGAAGCGAGCGGTAATCATTGGGGTTACTTATAAGGGTACTGACGAACTAAAAGGATGCATCAATGACGTAAAGAGCATGAAGTCCATGTTGATGAATCGTTTTCACTTCCCTGAATCTTGCATACTTATGCTCAATGGTATTTAATCTGTCTCAATAGTCGTTAAATTGATCGGATATATGTAAGTAAAAAATGTAACTTTTATAAGTGTTTAAATGTTACAGAAAAAGAAACGGACTTACTGAGGTTGCCAACGAGGGCAAACATAACAATGGCGATGAATTGGCTTGTTCAAAGCTGCCAACCAGGAGACTCCCTAGTCTTCCATTTCTCTGGTCACGGAAACTTTCAGAAGGATGACGATGGCGACGAGATGGATGGCTCAGACGAGACTCTTGTCCCAATGGACCATAAGACTTCAGGTGACATCGTGGACGACGAGATCAATGCTATTATGGTGCGGCCTATACCTTATGGAGTCAAGCTTCATGCCATCATTGACGCTTGTCACAGTGGTACCGTTTTGGACTTACCTTATCTTTGTAGAATGGACAGGTACGTGGTAGATTATGAGTTTCCAATTCAAAATTATTAATAATGAGTATACTTCCATTTTCTTTCCGTGTGGAATCTTCTAACACTATAGCCCACAAAATTAACCATTTTTCACTAAATCCTCGATCCAGGATGGGAAACCATAAATGGGAGGACCATCGGCCTAAATCAGGACTATGGAAAGGTACAAGTGGTGGTGAAGTCTTCTCCTTCACAGGCTGTGATGATGACCAGAAGTCAGCTGACACTAATGTATATACCTAAACCATTCATCTTGTTTCATTGAGATGGAACTCTATATAAACGTATGAAGATATCTAAGCTTTCACAAACAATAAAACGGATGCAATTGCAGCAAATTTCAGGTGAGTGGACAGGGGCAATGACGTATGCATTCATTCAAGCCATAGAACGTGGCCTGACAACTTATGGGAGCTTATTGGCTCAAATGAGATTAACGATTCATGAGACAATGAACAAAAAGAAAGGTATAGAACTTGTGAAAACAGAAGGCCCTAATAGTCTCACTTATCTTCTTGATAAACCTATCTTACGTTCTGCTCTAAAACCTCAGGTGATCCATTTATCTAATTATTACTTTAATATTAAATTAACATCTAAGATAAGAGCCTGACTCATAGATTTTGCAATATATATTAGCCACTGCAGGAACCACAGTTAAGTGCTACCGAGACATTTGATCCGTATTTGAAGTCCTTCGCTTTATAGAAGAAAGATAAAGAGAACAGAATTTCAGAAGATCAATCAAAATCGATAGTTAGCTTGTGTGAAGATATATGAGGCATGATCATACATTTGAGTGAAAGAATATATTTTGGGAATTTTTATCAAATTGTAAAAAGACATTTTCTTCCATGAAAATATTATGAAGTTGTATGGCAGATCCAAAACCGTTTTTCAATATGGGGCATGCACAACAATGTCCTGCTTAAGTTATATGAGACCTCAAACGAATCAGAAAAATGTGGCATTTGTTAGAAAATTCAGTAACTTATGTTTGTTTCTTCTTTTTATTTTTAGATGAAATGAATGAATATTGTTAAAAAAATTTCATAAATTTTTTTTCCAGAGATTTAGAAAGCTATTTTCTTTAACAATTTAGAAAAACTAAAAGCAAAAGAGAAAAATAATCCAAATCTATAAATTAAAGATATAATTGAAGGATTTGTAAAAGAAGTAAAAATGATGTGGTCTTCTAAAATATATATTTACCTAAAAATAAAAATATTTGTGGCCTACTAAATTATGAATAATGTTGTGGCATCAGGAAAAAATTCATTTTATTAGTCTTCAAGCATGGTCATGGAACACAACTTCATCTCTATACAACTTGTATACAATAAAAAACAAAACAAAAATTAGTATGGGGCACATGTTCCACCTAAATCCTTCATCCGTCCGCCAGTTATCATTATTCACCAATGTATTTATTTACCATTTATCTAGAATTTTTTTCATCATAATTATATTTTTTTCCTTTTATTGTTCAAACTAGAATTATACGCACGCTATAACGTGAGATTTGATTAGTTTTTTAAACCGTATTTATTTGGTCCTTGGATTCTTGTTGATATTTTGAATGTTGTTTTTAAAATATTTTAGAGGCTCAATAACCAAAATCAACTCAAATTAGAAGAACAGAACATGAACTTAATCCAACAAAATATCTCAATGGGTACTAAATCTATATATTTAAGAAACCATACCCAAATCCGAACAGAAACCAATTAATGAACCAAATTATATGAGTTTATCTATTATTTTTTTTTTAAATTTTGAATTTTTATATAAAAATACCAGAACTCGGTCTATACCAAACCGAATTCTATCCAAACAAGAACAATTTCCATATAAGTCTTAAATTAAAATAATCGAAATACCGAACTAGATGGATCAAATCTGACAAAATCTCATAATTTATTAAAAATCTATGTACCCGGAAAATTGAATCCAAACTAGAAATGAAACCGAATCAATAACCAAATTTGTAATCAATATACATTTTTATTAAATTTTAGCTTTTAATTTTTTTCTACTATATATTTATTAGATGTAAATTTTTATATAAAAGTTTATAATGAAACTTATGTTAATTCTGTTTTTGAAGATAGTTAAGAATCTTAGGTTAATTTTATCATATAATTATAACACGGCCAAATGAAGGTGTTTCTCACTTTAATATATATTTAAATTTTCAATGAAACATCAAAATATTTTTATTTCACTATGTTCATCTAGACATTTCTTTGTATTAATGTACAAAATTCTATAAATTGGATAAGATAGGTCTCATACATGTTTCCACAAGCTTAATTAAGGTTTAAAACTGACATATATAGTTTGACTAAAAAAACATGTAATTTGTGACAAAAAGAAAAAAAAACATGTATAATATTCTACAATCATGCTAGAAAATATTATCTAGAAAAGTAAAGAAAAATACCAAAGATAACATAAATTGCTATTACAATTCAAAGAACTTAATTTATAATTTTATCTTTATTTTTATTGGATACAAAGATGACGACATGATGAGTCAATATGTGCCACGAAGCTCTAAAAATGTACTACAAAATAGTACACATGATATGTCGTATTGCCACATGTACGACTCATCGCAAAATCATAAAGCAGAGCCAATCTATCCATAAAACCCAAATCACAGATTTCACTGGCGTGTGCTCTCCTCACTTGCCTTCAATCTACAGGTTCTCATTATATCTCTCATCCACTTTGTAATCTCTTACTCTCTCTTTTATTTTTGTCCTAGAAACTTCGGTGTATAGTTTGTGTTAGGACTTGGGATATTGATTAAGTTCTGGTCATCTTGATAATATATGTTATGCTGTCTGAAATGTGCAGCTTCAATTCAAAAGAATGGCTGCTTCAGCTGCTGTCACCGCTAACTACGTCCTCAAGCCACCTCCGTATGCTCTGGTATGATTTTGTTTGACCAATTGGAATAGTTGGTGAATGTCATTTTGTTTTCGTTTGGATTATTGATTTTGCTTCTTAATTACTAAGATATTAGATGATATATAACTTTACTGATCTCACATTAGGCCTCAAAATGCCTTTTTATCCTCCTCAAAGACTTTAAAATTTGTTTAAAATGTCACTAGAAATTTAATTCCATTAATTATTTGACATAAATGGGGAAGTGCATGTCCGTCATCTTTTCAACCGGATATGATTTTAGGAAATCGCATAGATCCGTGTCATAGAAATTGACGGAGTTTCAATTTTAAATAAGTTTTATCGATCCGAAAAATTAACAAATTAGACATAAATGTAAAAATCAGTAAGTATAAACAAAACACCACACAGAACTGTGAAAGGACATTGCTCTGTGATGAAATATCACAATACAAAGTCGTTTTATTTGGTATAATTAAGACCACGTTCAAAGTCACATGTTCTTGGTCTGATCTATATTCCTTCCTCAGTGGACCTACTGATTAAGCCCACTTAGGCAAAGTTTGGAGTGTAGTTTTGAGTGAGAGCAAGATATGCTGAAATGTTATTTGGTATGATATTGGAAAGAATGCTTTGGAGCCACATATGAGCAAACAAACTCTGGAGTTTCATTGGGGAAAGCATCACAGAGCTTACGTAGAAAACCTTAAGAAGCAAGTTCTTGGAACTGAGCTTGAAGGCAAGACCTTAGACCATATCATCCTCAACACTTACAACAATGGTGATCTCCTCCCTGCTTTCAACAACGCTGCTCAGGTGATACAATAAACTTGATCCATTTTGTAATTTTGAGCTGTTGTAAAAGGATGTGATTGTTTTAGCTGATACAGTGCCGCTGTATTTATAGGCGTGGAACCACGAGTTCTTCTGGGAATCAATGAAACCAGGTGGTGGAGGAAAACCATCAGGAGAGCTTCTTGCTTTGCTTGAAAGAGATTTTACTTCTTATGAGAAGTTCTATGATGAGTTTAATGCTGCTGCAGCCACTCAGTTTGGAGCTGGCTGGGCCTGGCTTGCTTGTAAGTTCACAGAGTTCAAGTTTTATAGCCTTACTTAAATATGCTAATTTCCTTCTAACTCTTATCTCTTGGCTTACAGATGCAAATGGCAAACTCAAAATAGTGAAAACACCAAATGCTGTGAATCCACTTGTGCTTGGCTCTTTTGTAAGTTTATCATGAGAGAACTTGAAAACATCATCTACTTGATTTGTAATCACAACACAACTAATGCAAATCCTTAACATTTAAACTCAAAAAAAAACTAATGCAATTCCTTTCGGTGATCTCTTGCAGCCATTGCTTACCATTGATGTGTGGGAGGTAAATACAAACTTTTGTATCCCATACCAAATTTAGTGTTTGTTTTAGAACCTATTTTTCTTACAAATTAATTGATCTTTTTCTTTGGTATATTGAACAGCATGCTTACTACCTCGATTTCCAGGTAATAGCTTATTCATAAATTTTTACAATAATTAATGATTTCTTTTGTTTTGTTAGTTGTTATTGTAATTTTTTTTTTCTTTTTTTGTATATGAGCAGAACAGGAGACCAGATTACATAAAGACATTCATGAACAATCTTGTGTCTTGGGAAGCTGTTAGCTCCAGACTTGAGGCAGCAAAGGCTGCTTCTGCTTAAGCAGAGGTTTGGAAATTTTGACTTCAGTGAGCTCTGCATTACTGAAGTTCACTTAATAAAGTATTGGTGGTTGTAATAATGAGGACACAGCTCTTGTGTTGTATGTGTTGCATAGTTCTTGTTCTAGACATTATTAACCGTTATGAATAATTATCATTCTCTTTACTTATGTGATTTTTGGTGTGTTCAATTTTTAGCTTGATCTCATTTAATGAATCTATGGTTCCGTTATTATAATTAAACTTGGTAGTATTTAATACATGCTATCTAGTTGGATTGTTCCGCACAAAAAAAAACTTGTTTGATAAGATAGAAAAATTATGTTTACAAATGTCACGCTGGACGAAGATGGTGTTAATGGGAACATGATAAGGATAATGTGAACAAAATATTCAATATTCCTAAAAACTAAAGAATTCCTTTTATCAATAAAAAATTATTATTTGTTTTGATCCTATTTATAATCTAATTCCCTAAATCCTAAATTTTATATATGGAATCAGAGTTGTAAAAACTATAGTAGATGTGAATATTATTAAATATTGGGTAAACTAAATAAATATACAAAAGTTTATTAAAAATTTAAAGTTTGACACAAGTTTTCAAAAATTAGTTTTTTTGACAAATATTTGTCAAATTTGACAATTTTACTTCTGATACACTGATATTGAGCAAGTTAAACCAATATTATTTTTGTATCGGATATAAGTTATATTACACATGTATCATATGATTTAGATAAGTAATATATTTGAAAACTTGGTAAGATATATTTTGAATAGATAACAATGTTATTTATTCGGTAACAACATATGTTCCATCCTACAAAAAAAATTAACATAATTATCCAACATATCAAATATGTGTCAAATTATAATACAACAATTATGTTATCGTGTATAAACTGCATAATGTCGATTTATGTATTTTGGCTACCGTATATAATAAATATGTTAGAGCTACATCTATTTATATACACAAGTAAATAAAAACTTTATCTGGTAACAATATATGTTTCATGGTGCATAAAAAATAAATACTGAATATATTTATATAATTGTTTAACATATGTAATAATTATGTTATAAGTATATGTATGTATATATACAAAAAAAAGTATTTGAACAAATATTATTTGGTTATATTGTTACATAAGCACATTAGAATATTTTTTTAAAAAATTACACTAAATATTGTTTTTTGAAATTTTTTGGCAGATTTTTAATTTTTAAAAACTTGTGATAAATTTTTAATTTCTTGAAACTTGTTTATATCTCTTATAGTTCCTTTTAAATATTTTAAGATTGTTTAAACCTCGAGTATAGTTGGATGCTGGGGACTATTTCTTCATGTTGTTACGGCCACATTGGTGTTTATTGAATGGGATGAATAAAAAAGATTTAGATAAACAACAATGTCGTGACTCGTGGTAGTTATCTTACTTTTCAATTTGTATTATACATGTGTATAATCTAATAACCTTTTGTTATATAATTATTTTGTTTCTAACAAACTGATTTTGAATTGAAAATCAATAATTTATCATATTTTATATAACATAAAAATAAAGAGGAAAATGATAGCAAATATAATCTGAGTATATGTTTTCTCGTTTTGCTGTCAATTTTTTATTTGTTAACATTATGTCATAATTAATGGATCTAATAACCAAATTTTTTATATAATATAGACAATAAAACTCAATATAAGGATATACAAGTGCACTTGTTTTTAGTAGAATAATCACCTACCATCAAACGAAAGGTTACATGTCGTATTGCTATCCTAATTATGATAAATTTAGCACTATGAATAACTTTCATTTAATAAAACAAATGATAAATAAATGTAACAAAAATCACAAAAAACTGAAAGAAAACGTTACACTTTACTTGTAAACAGACTTTTTTTTCTTTAAACAAGAGTTTTTTCTAATCTTTCGAATTCGTCAACTTTCAAAACCTATTTATTAGATTATATTGTTTTTTCTAATTTTTTATATTATTTTACGTTTTTTGAATCATAAAATCGATGTTTTTGCTCGTTTTAGTAGAGAAACTATTAATGGTTCAAAATTTGTAAATCTTGAGTTTACAAAAAAAAATAGGTCTTGGGGCAGTTGTATATGAAAGAACTTGCTCAGTTTTAACCAACTAAATCAGAGACATCACCTACTCGTCACTTTATATTATAAATTTAATGTAGTTTCTCCACAAAACACGTTAAAAATTGTGATTGCCGTCGCAGTTAATAATAAAGAATCACTACAAATATTGATTTGCCATTAAAAGTGATTATTTAACGAATTTAAACAACAACAAAAATTAGAGGATGGAGATTGACAAAGAAGGCTTTGGGATTTACACTCAAGACAAAAACTAGATTCTATTCTATTCTTTCTAAAGACAATGAACCTTATAACCACAATGTTGGTAAAGTACGATGGCCAATTAATAAAATAGTAAATTGATTATGGAGTATGTGTTTTGAAAAATTGAATAATTGGTGGTAATTGTTTTATTTTCTCTACAAAAAGATATGTGTTGTGATGATTAAGTGATGTGTAGGGTTTTAAGGTTGATCTTCTATATATTTCAATAAGATTAGCTATTATATTATTCTGGTTAATATTTTATTGCAAAAAACAAGAACCAATTGTGAGCATCTAGATGTTATGTCTAGAATATGCAGCTTCAATTCAAAATAATAAACTTAACTTACATCCAAAATTTAGTCTGTGTCATCATCCACCGATGGTCCACAATCCAATTGAATTTAAGCTCCGATATTATATTTTTAATAAGATTCATAATTAATTCAAGAAAACTCATTGTCATATACTTTTCCAAAAATCGCAAACCTAAACGATATGGGATGCCGAAGACAGGTGCCCCAGTGGTGTAGTCATTTTACAAATCCTCAAGGCACCAGGGATCGAACCCCCTACTTGCAATAGTAGGAGGGTATTTTGACAAAAAAAAAACGATATGGGATATATCCATATTCTAACAGATTGGTGTGAATTTATTCCCATAATCCCATGTTAACCCTCAAATTCCTTTTTATCGTCAAAAGAGCCAGAAATGACTTTTGAGCTAATGTGGGCAATCACGTTGTAAAAGTTTAAATAATTACAGGTACTAATCGTTGATGAGTTTTGGTATTGAGTCTTTAATTAATAAACCAATGAAGAGCTGACCAAAAGACCAAACCTTAAGATATAAGATGTTGTCTGTATATTATATAGTTGAATCTCTTTAGTTATGTTCCCACATAATGAATTATATATATATTTTGTGCGTGAATCAAATCTTCTCGTTTAAAAGCAAAATAAAATCTTCATTAGTTGATTGTGACAGACATTGTCACTTGTATAAAAAATGACTATCCGAATATTTCGAGTCGTCTCGTGTTATAATTAAAGGAATTTCAGAGATTGAGGAAGAAAATCTAACGTACCACTTTTTCCACACTTACCCTTCAATCAAAATTGATGGTCCATACGGTGCACCAGCTCTAGACTACAAGAAGTACGAAGTGGTTCTACTGATTGGCCTTGGCATTGGAGCCACCCCAATGATCAACATTATCAAGGACATTATCAACAATACTGAGGCTAAGGAACAAGCCCAACCACTCAACCAAATGGAGTTGGGATCACAATATAAGCCACAACGTAAGAAAGAAACTTTCAAGACACGAAGAGCTTACTTTTATTGGATGACAAGTGAGCAACACGTATGATTGGTTCAAAAACATCATGAACGAGATCGCAGAACGAGATGTAAATCAAGTCATTGAACTACATAACCATTTCACTAGCGTCTTCCAGAGTTTCTCGGCCTTAGGTAATTCACTATCAGATACACTTCTCGGTAACTAGACTTATTAGATATCCGTATTTTATTTTGTAGTACATTTTAACTTTTCATTTTTTTTAACCAACTTCCGGTTATGTATATATTTTAAAACGTTTTGAATTATATTATTTTGATCAACAAATTTAGTTTTCATATCTTTTCAATTCAATTCACGGCAAACACGAAAAAAAAAATTGTATTTCAAAACCCGTTGGTAGTGGTCGGAAATTACCGACACTTATTGACGGGATATTTTCCGACCACTATCGACGGAGTGGGCAGCATAGTCGGTAGTCGTCGGTATTTTCCGACCACTTCTGACGGCTAATACCAACGGTTATTGACAAGAATTCTTCGATGGGGATCGACGGCACTTACTGACTACTATTGACGGTGTCTTTTCGACCGGTTTCGACTACCACTTTCCGACCGCAACTGTCCACTCTATTGTTGTCGGATTTTACCCATAGTTATTGACCGAATTTGGGTTTCCGACCATCTCAAACCCACAACTACAGTTTGGTCAATACCCGTTGGATTAGGGGAGTGGCCGACCATTATTGACGGGTTTTTCTGTCAGAAAACACTATGCTTTCTTGTAGTGACCCTAAGTCTAGTGTTGGTAAGCTCTCTCTTTATCTCTCTTTAATACCAAGGTATGTGCTAAATCGAAAACAAACAAGGTTTGATGTAAAATGGTATCAATGTGCAGGAGTGGAATTGACAAAAGAGTTAAGGCAACTAGCTTTGAAATACACACTCAAGTCAAAAACTAGATTCTCATTCCACAAAGAGAACTTCCGAAGACAAAGAAGCTTATACTCACAGTGATGGTGGACAAATTAGTGAAGTGATTGTATATTAAGTGTGTTACATTTATGTTTTGAAAACTGAGTTTGTGGTAGTTTTATTTTTGTGTCCTGGATGAAACATGTACTGTGATGATTATGTAAAATATATGTTTTAGTGGCTTTTGTAATGATCAACATCCAATATTTAAAGACCAAGTAAACGTGACGTATATCTCTATTTGAATATTGACACAGAGATCATGGTCTCACTTACATGTTGTGATGGGATAGAAGAAAGTCAAAATATGATATATTAAAAATTTTGATTTGACATAATCGGATATATAATAGTTTTGTTTTATGTAAAAAATCAGTGCCAAGTCTTTAGAAAGCTATTATTATACAGCAGTTCCGTAAGAGTCACTCATTAGGTTTTTTATGGTTTTAAGACCTAAGACTATTTCTGTTCACCAGAGAAGATAATCGTTGACTTGAGTGACACGAATTCTACATTCGTGTTTTCTCGTAGACATAAACTTTCAGGCAGAGTTTGCTATGGACCGACCTATGAGCTTTGACGTGACAGACTATAACCCTGAAGAAGATGAGTGGATTAGCAATTTAGTACCACTCAAAGATTCAAAGAGCGGACCATCCTCACCGATCCACCAAAATCCGGATACAGAGGACGATATGCCGTACGTGACCATCACGCTAGATATTGTAGGAGATACAGTCGTGGTTACCAATGGCTGCTCGAGCGAGGAGGAGAATCCAAAACCGAAGCGGAACCGTCCTAAGAAGAGTGTTGGTTGTCGAAAACGAAGGCCAATTCCTGAACCGTATGAAGCCTTTAAAGAGCTTGAAGTGTTCATCAGTATGTCGGACACTGGCTGGATCGCCGTGGAGAACCGATTTGACAAGTTAACGGCTGAAACTGGTGGATTGCTGAATCGACAAAAGTTTTAGATGGAATCTGAAACAAAAAGATTTATACAGTTGCTAAAACCAAAATGGTACATACAAATGTACAAACATTGCAGGGATCAACTCAAAAGAATTCGCCTTGGAACTGTTCGATTCGTTGGCTAAACGATTGCATATAAAAGAAGAGATGATTGATAAGGCTCAGTTGTTTTTAATCTTTCAAGGAATGAAGAACGATAAAAGATTTGATTCCAGGCTTCAGATATTCTTTGAAATGTAAAGTTTTTACTATCTCTACTACAAGTTTTTTGGGAATGCGAGTGAAGTTGAACCAAAAGGGTTTTGTAGAGTGCAGGGCGGATAAAGATGGCGATGGTAGACTAACAGAAGATGACGTTAGAGAGGTTGAAAAATAGAGGTTTTAGAATAATCAAATTCTAGAAATTTGTTGATCTCTATTATGTCTTTTTGTCATGCTTCACAGTTTATCAGGCTTATTGCATCTGCAAACGATCAATCGACTACAAGAAGATGGCAGATGAATATGCAGCATTGATCATGGATTGGATTGATCCAAGTGATATGGGATACGTCACAGTAAGTTTGTACTGCTTTTTGAGAAACAGATAAAGGAAATTGGAAGCTTGCTTCGGCATGTGGAAACACTTAAGAAATGGAAAAGTGCTAAGAAGTCTACAACGAAATGGTGGAAAGTTCGAAACTTGATGTCTCGTTTGAAGCTAATAAGGGCATTGACGAAGAAGACATGACTCGTCAATACTAAAATGAGAAGCATATCTGTTACGACAATATAGATACATGAGTCCAATCCCCAAGTACATATCATGTAGAGTAACTATCTATTATACTAGTCTACTACTGGTTTGTTCTAATTATGTTTCATGATTTAGATCACCGGTTTGGCAGATTATTCTACGGCTATTATTACGTGTTTTGAGTGTAATCCGTATTGAAGGCCTTCAATATGATTGTAGCAAAACTTCAGTAAGGGTTTTGACTTTTATGCATACAGTGAAGTTACATATTACATAATAACATTTTTGACCAACCATTATGTGGGCCTGAAGAAGTGTATATTTGTAGTTGTAGAGATCAGCCTCGAGAGTGCAGGAAGATTTTCTCCCGGCGAAGGTAGATTCGGTGAATTTCCGTGTGGAAAATTGGAATCCTTATAGGAATTTTGCCACACAGATATCTAACTATCCTCACATGAACATTAGATAAATCTCAAGCATCATCAGATTGGAGTTGTGCATCCAAAAGGGAGATATGAAGGAGCACAGATTCTAATCAACTTGAGACCTAAAAAGTTGAGATTTCAGATGATGAGGAAGGATCCACAGATTTAGTAGATGACAGTAAAAATGAATTCTTTCTGATGAAACCTGATAACAAAATCATGTTTATAGACATTGGGTAGATGAATGCATACAATTCTCAATACAACATATACTGTTCCTTAGTGAGACCAGAAAAAAGTTAAAGAATGATAAATGATTAGTTATTCCAAAAACTGACCTAGTGTTTAAAGTGGTCTACATTGGAACAGCTTCGATGAGCCTAGAAAAGTAGAACTGGGTGGTGATGAGTCCTCTTTTACTAATTTTCCAGCCAACCTTACGCAATGCATTTTCCACATCTGCCTCTGCGTGTAGATAAGCCCTTGTAGCCTTTGAAGGCCCTGGGAAAAGTTCTCCAATTCTCTTTAAGATATCATAGTAAAATGTCTTGGGAGCAAAACTTAGAATCACTCTCTTCTCTGCTAAAGAAGCAAGGTGTGCGATCATTCCATCAGCTTTGTTCTGTGGATAATGTATCAACACGTCTAGGCATACAACTGTGTCATACAATCCACTTAGGCTTTCCAGATCATTGACCTCAAATCTTGGTAAATTATCTGATGATAATTGTGCCTTTGCCTGTGCATATTCACAGATTCAACAATGCAATTTCCTAAACAATTCTATGTCAAAATCATAACTATACTCGCAACACGCAGAGGAATTGAAATTGAAGTTCATGTATAGTGTAAGTATCTGCATTTTGAAATTGGATCAACAATCATAATTGGAATGGAGAGAGCTCACCTTCATCTCAGCTTCGGCAACCATAGCGGCAGAGATATCGGAAGCAGAGACGATTGCTCCTTCCTTAGCTAGTGGAATCGAGAGTAAACCGGTTCCGCAACCGGCGTCGCAAACCGTGACGCCGGCCAACGATCTATCTTCCGTCAACATAAGCATCGCATTCTCCACTGTCTTTGCGTGTCCAAGTCGAATATCCTTTTGAACTCGATTCACTTCATCAGTCTCTCCGTAGATCTTCCTCCACCTCTCAAACCCAGTGCTATTAAAGTACTCTCTCACGACCTCCTTATCGCCTCCTCCAACTTCCTCCGCCTGCAATTTCCGTCTCCTCTCCGGATCCGTCAAGGAAACCACAGCCGCGAGTGCTGCTACTGAGCCGCCTCCGAGTACGGCGATGGTTGTACTGTCCACACCGGGTATGTCTGTGACGGATGCCGCGACGACGGTGGGGACTCTGCTCCGTGAAGTTACATAGAATCTAGTGGCGTCGGAGACTTTGGGAAGAAATTGCGAGACTGAGGAAGACGATGACAGTAAGGAAGGAGCAAACGGCATTGTCGAAGCAAAAGAAGTGATTCTTACTCTGTTTGGCGCTCTTGCAGAGAGAATTATCGTTATCTAGGATAAGATAGGAGGTGACAAATCCACATTTTGATTTCCATGGGGTCCACTATTAGAATAAAAACTCACATTTTTATTACTGTATTTGACGTGTTCAACTTCAAACCTGTCATTTTTGATGACGTGGATAAATCGGAAAATACTTTCTGTTTTTGTTTGGTTCAAATATACATTTTTACAAGTAACAAACAAAAAATATACCCATCAATAAGCAGCAAAAGAGTCTAAAGCAAAGCATAGTGTTGCATCTTCTGTGTGTAACATTGATGATGATGATGATGAAAATGATGGAGCTTTTTAAGATTGAAAGGGCCAGAGGAGATTAGAGGTGGTCACTCGTCACAATCGTCAGAAACGGAACGAGAAGGAAGAAAAGAAGAGTCAATGAGTTCTTTACGAGATGTTTCCCACAATTGTTGTTCAATTCCAAGCTTCTTTAGCTCCATCATTCCTCTTTCCACTGTCCCACACAACAACAAGAATTAAGAGTCTTTTTACTTAACTATAATCATTGATTTCAGTTTTAGTGCAATAATGGTATATACTTTATACCATCAACTGCATCATGTGAAGATGAATGTTGCCCGAGTCGGTTTATCCAGAACTGAAGACGTTCTTCTGCTATATCACTTTCCACGCCGTGGATTTTAGCTCTTTTCCAGAAATAAACCAGCCATGCCTAAGGCACATGTGTATACGTGTGTTTTGAGTTTATGAATTTATGATCGTGCTCTCTACTACGTTCTCCCAGTAAAGATGTAATTAGTTACCTCTTTAAAGAGAATATCTTGTTGCTCCTCATGACTTAACTCTGTATTCAAATTTAAGAGGAACCATTCGTCAATATACCTTCTTGTTGAACCACAACAACAGGTTTTGTTACGAGGGTTGTCCTACTTATGTGATACTCTGTCTAGATAGTCATGAAAACAGTTTTGAGGATGTGACTTACCAAATGCTTCCGAGAACTTTGATTCCCCTTGCACCCTGGGATCTGAATATTCAAAATGACTTGAGTGTCTGTTGTATAACATTCACATGATTAGTATTTATATGTACAAGTCATTTTCAGATATTATTTTACCAGTTACAGCTTGTAAGGCCACATATTTTTGTCTACACCGGGCAAGTGCACACATCACAGCATCCTCGACCTATGAGACGCAGGAAATAGTATGCATGAAATGTGTACTTTCTGGGTAACGGGCTGTTTTGGTAGCGGAAGTGCAAAAACATCAAATTCAGAGATGAAAAATGTGGGCACAAACCTTCAAGGATGCTAGCTCTCGCAATCCCGTTTCAACAGCAAGCATACTCTCAATGTTACCTTCTCCATTCACATCACTGAAATTACTAACAATTTTGCTCCAAGTGCGATCGCTACCACCTGCCAGATGTGATGTTACCATTTACTTTCACATCTTTACATTACTAGTTTTGGGAGAATTATTAGCAGGATAAATAAGGACCAGACCTGTCTGCCAGGAGTCTTCAGACTTTTGGGCAGCGGAAAGGACAACTTCAGAGGGAAGAGGAGCAAAAGCTGACCAATGTTCATGTCTTGATGTGGCTATATCTTCGCATATTCCTAAGAGCGACCCAATGAAGTGCATAAGTAAACATTTTTTAAAATAAGGTTTACATGCTAAATTGTTGATTAACGCCCACTAGTTAAGTCTAGTAGGAGACAAATGATGAGCTAGTCGGGGCTTAAAGTTGTTCACCATGTAAGTATATAAATTAGTTGACATGTATGCTACGTGAACAGGAAACATATGCTCGTATCATGTTTTAGTCATATCAGGACCAATTTATGAGATCTTCAGAACCTGTTGAGCCCCATGTACCAGAATGAGAAGAACAGGTTTTTCATCTTATACATCATTGCAGGTCAATACCCAACAGAGGATAGAACGACTGTATATATAGAAAAGAGAATTTTTCTTACCATATTGAACAGCTAGTTCCCAGTAGCGAGCAAGCCAGCATCTCTTTAGAACAACTTCCTCCTACAAGATTGGTCAATCATACAGTTAAACCAAACAAAGAAGATGTGGTCAAACCGTAAAAAGTATATAATTCTAGTTTACTTCGTGAACAAACCATTTCTTCTTGAGACAAAATCGTTCTATGTATCATTGTCCGAAGAGACTTCGTTTCAGCTTCAGCATCCTGGAGCTGTTCTGCGGCCTTCTCTGCTTCATCTTTCAAGATCTGATTATAGCAAACGCAGTAGAGATCATTCTTATCAAGCTGAAAGATAATATAGTCTAGAGCATACTTGAATTTCTAACACCACTTCGAGTAGAATACCAGTGGTTTACCAGAGCATTGTACCTGAAACTCTGAGCTAAGAGCATCAGTTTCCCTGTGTCTTCCATCTCTTTTCTGTTCAGCAGCCCTTACTACTGCCTGAAATAGTTTGATGTTCTCCCTTTTTTTAACTTTATCAACGCAAACGCCAGCACAAGCTAGCAGAAGAAAAAATAGCATACATATTTTAAAGAACAAACTATCATTAGAATATGAATGCAACACGGACCTCTCTTTGACGCAATGCTGCTTCTTTCCTGGATGGATCAGCGCAAATTGGATGAAAAGCATGTTTTTCGAATGAAGGCTATAATAAAAAAACAAGAATATCAAACCTCTTCAAGAGCTTGACGTCAAAGTTTGCTCCTTCGCCAAGAGAAGCAACCTAATGCAAGTCATACCACGCTTAAAGTGTAACCATCAACATCGTATATAAACATACATGTCCAACAAAGTCAAATGTTAACATTCTGGATATCATAAAGCACCTGTTTCTCGAGCTCTATAGCTCTTGCTTCTGCTGCATTGCGTCTTTCTTCAGCGCTCTGAAGCTGCATATGTAACTTAAGAATATACACATCATATACAAAAAGGCACACAAACAAATGAACTATATAGAGATAGAGACCGAGGTCACACTGACCTTGTCCAACAAATTATCATTTTCTTCTTGAAGCATATCTAACTGCAATTATAAAGAGTTGGTTTAAATGAGAGAACTTAATATAATTTTAACCAAAATAGTTTTCCAGTATTTTGGGAACCACGTACTTCATCCCGCAGTGCTGAAGTTTCTCGATCATCGTCCTGCTCATTAGAGGAACTTTGGAGTACAATATCTGCAGGGCGAAACCTGAAACTAATTGTTCGTTTACAGTGATCTCGAGTCAAGTACAACACAGTCTAAAGAAGCTGAGACTTGAGCACCATTTTGTATTAAACCATTTTACCTTTTCTTATACTTTAATTGAGCATCCGATTGTTTAGCAGGAACATTACATTGAACATTTACTTTCCCGTCTCCGTTCTTCTCACAATCCTCCATCGGATTTCGACGCGAATATGCCGGAATTCTTACCTTGAGTGGGCCTCTACCATTCTTTTGAGCACTCTCCATTGCATTCCGAGGCATATCAGCTGTCATTTTGTCATCGTCGTCGCGTTCATCATCAAAACTAGGCGGAAGTACGACGGGTTTTACCACCGGGGCTATTTTTCCTCTGACCGGACCCCTAATCTCCACTGGATTCGGGGGCACATCGGCTGTAATGTCGTCACTGTCGTATTCATCGTCAAATTTTGGCGGAACTACGACTCGTTTCACCCTCGGAGCTACTCTCGGACCCTTAATCTCCACAGGATTCCGGGGCACATCAGCTGCAATATCGTCACCGTCGAGTTCATCGTCAAATTTAGGCGGTTTAACCTTCGCAGCTTCTCTCGGGCCCTTATCATTGCTTCTAGAGAACTCCAAGAGATTAAAGCGCATATCACCTGTATTTTCATCACCTTCGTCAAATTTAGGCGGAAGTGTAGCCGGATTCGCCGCCGGAGCTTTTTTCCCGTTGACCGAGCCCTTACTACTACGCTTATCGTCTCGTTTCCGAGGTTGCTTAAGAGGCAAAACCTGTACCTGGTAAAGATCTTCGTCTTCATCGTCGTAATCATAGTCATAGTCACGCTGCTCCATGACCTTCGCCAATAACTCTGCGGCGTTTTGCTTCCGAAGCGTGTTTTTGCCAGAATTTACTCCTCCGTTATTTGTCCGACGCGACGGAGACATCGTCGGTGAAGAAGAAGCCGAGCTTCCTGGTCCGCCACGATCCGGAGTATCCCGTCGCCTCCACGCCATCTATTCCGCTTGCTAAGACAGCAACCACTCTATACAAACATGGAGATAGGTAGAGAGAAATTGAAGGTCAGAGAAGGTGAACGTGATCTGGAAGACGGAGTCAACAAGGTAGGAAGGAATTCGTTGGATTGAGTTGCTGAAGAAGAGACGAAGATGAATATCGAAGAAGCTGTATACGCCATACGCGTGGACCGAATGGTGGCGGGAGAGGAAGTTGAGAGAACGTGGGACCCTAATTTCCTATTTAACAATACCCATTTGCATATTCAAATTATTAATAACTCAAATTTTATATTTTCCCTTCATTTTTATTTCTTTCGTCAACTCTGTTATACTCAAGAAAGGTTTTTATGCATTCACATAATCCTTAGAATGTTATAAATAAGATTCACCATATGGCCAAATTGACCTAAACCAAAATCCTAGCAAATGACGGGTAAATTATTCTAGATATAATTGTACAAAATGACCTTTTTATGTTTTAAATTGTACAAAATATCCTATTTTTCAAACTTTACATAAAATACTATTTTTTATATTTTTAGGTATTTCATATAAGAATATAATATACAAGATTTTCTTAAGGTAGACATATATACGGTCCATCATAGATATAAATACAATATAATATTATACACAGTAAATATATATGTTGAATTATGTTCATAATAAACAAAACTGTAATATTATTAACCATGATCAACAATTATAATATAATTTAATGCCACAAAAAAATCTCTCCAAACATATAAACATAAAAAGGGTCATTGATGCAAGGTAATTAAAAATAGCATTTCAGTTAATTAAGAACAAAAAAATGACATTTCATACAAATTTCTCATTTTAACACCAAAATTATTTGTCAAAGAGTTGTTGATTCTACAAAATCTTTGCCGATTCAACCAAAATGTTGAAGATTCAAGATTAATTGACAAACTGCTTACCAAATTCAAGTTGTTAATTGTTAAATTATAATTTGAGTAGAGACTAGCTATTTGTTAAACAAACCTAGGTAAATTACACCTACCCCATACTAACAAAAGCGATGTCGTAATTGAAAATACATAATCATAACAAAACACATTTTATAACTTCGTCATAATAGACCAATCACCACAAAAGAATCAATCTCAACGTACTAAAAGTTGCCTCATCGTCAACATCCAATCTTAGCTTCCAAAATAAAAAACAGAGAACGGTCTAATAAACCAAAATAAATTCCTCTGAGACCAAGAAAAAGCCGGTTCAATGTACTGGTATGTTTTAAACCGGCAGATTTCAGGAAGATTCCGCTGCAGGTTTCTTCTGAACAAGGTCCTCAATCAAATCAGCAGCCTCTTGAATCGTCGTAATGTTTTGAGCATCAGCTTCCTCCACACTTATGTTAAACTTCTCCTCCAATGCCATCACTATCTCCACCTATAACCATCCACATTCACACAACAACATTAGAGAGCTTTAAATCACATTAATATGAAACAGAGAGAATGAGTATAACGTACAGTGTCAAGGGAATCAGCACCAAGAGCAGAGAATTTAGATTCAGCAGTGAGTGGAGTGTCTGCGTTCAAAGCTAATTGTTCCTTTACCAATGTCACTCACTTTTTGCACTGTCTCTGCTTTTGCCTGTATTCTCACACACGTTACAATCAACTTATTGCATTTCTAAGATAATGTAATTCAGTTTCAGACAAAATCTTTACTTACTGCGCAACTGATTTGAAGACCAAGGCTCTTTGAAGATGTGAAACGACCAAAGGACATAGAGTGAATACATGAGGTTTTCTTTAACACCTGATGATTATAGTTTCGATGTTAATTACGTTACAACTTTGACAAACTTAAATGGAATCTCAAGATGTGGATAGTGAATCGAATCTTAGGAAACGATTTAGATTCCTAAGAGAAAAACTAACCTGAGAAATTCTGGTGGAGGGAGCTTTGAAGCTAAGAGAACTAGTTGATAAGGAAGCCATGAAGGAAATGAAGCTCAATACACAGTTCAGAAACAATGGCTTCTCCTAATGCTAACTCTCAAAAGTTGGATAAGGTGTAATCTTTTTTGTTGAAGCAAGTTGAGCAACTAAACTGTCGTTTTTTAGGATACAGAAACTCAATTCTTATGTTTTGTGGCCGAGGTTTGTTCTTCGAGATTCAGGCCTATCTTCGACACATGCTCCTATGGGTCCCACGCTTGTCAAGTGACTTAGTTAGGCCCAGTCCAAAAACGTAAGTGGCTTTAATGGGCCCATTAAGCATGGTTCTTTTGCGTTTACTTGAGTCTCTCTCCATATATTGATTGCTTGCATTTTACGTTATACAGACATAACCAAACCTAATGCAACTATTTTCTAACAAAAATAGTTTTTCTTTTTCTTTTTTGTTAACCATATACCCAATATGATTAGTCCGGTCAACTAAAACATGTTTCCTAATCACGAGTTAGGTTAATTAGCGCGAAGTCAGAAACCTAAGCTAAATCAACAAAGCAATTAAATGACAGCGCGGATTGCGCCGCGCTGAATATAAATACTTAATGACGAAATCAATTAACATTAATGAAAAAGATCGCATAGCACAAATAAAAAAGAGAGGCCCCAAGACGTTGAAGAGATCT
>JAKUCM010006202.1:0-29376 GCA_023374145.1 Lepidium sativum
GCGCCCAACCGAAGTGATGCGCGTCTTCCGATCTTCCTAAGGATAAATGTCACTAGGCCTCTGGGATTTTGTTGGTGTGGCCTAGTGAGGATGCTTGGCCAATACTCCCCCTCAAGCTAAGCCGCAATGTAATAGAGACTTAGCTTGGAAACCCCAAAGCATACACCTCGGTAAAAACCTCACAAAGGAAAACCCATTGGGACAAAACCTTTATGAGGGAAAAAGAGCATGTATACTTTGAGGTTAGGAGACATGAGGTCAAGGGCAGTCAAGGCTTACAAGTCCAAGTTTGCCATAAATATGGTTGCAAACCTTGGAGCTTGCTGCCTTGGTGAAGATGTCTGCCAATTGGTCTCCACTTGGTGTGTAACACGGAAGGGTCACTCCCTGAGCTATGCGTTCCCGAACTTTGTGGCAGTCTACTTCAATACTCTTGGTCCTCTCATGAAAGACTGAGTTGTTGGCTATGTGAATCGCTGCTTGATTGTCGCAATGCATTATGGTCGGTTCATTGGTGTCATACCCTAGATCTTTGAGAATACTCCGGAGCCATACCAACTCATCCGTTAGTTTCCTCATTGCTCGGTATTCTGCTTCTGCGGTAGAGCAAGCCACCACCTTTTGCTTCTTGGTCTTCCAAGTCACCAAGTTCCCTCCAATGAATGTGCAAAAACCAGTAGTAGACTTCCTATCGTTCCTATCACCTGCCCAATCAGCATCACAATATCCAGATATTGTAGTACTATTATGCTTACCCATCCAAATGCCTTGGCTGGAACTCCCTCTTAGGTACCGAAGGATGCGCTCAAGCATCGACCAATGATGCTTTGTGGGAGTTTGCATGTACTGGCTGACTTGGTTTACTGCAAAACAGAGGTCAGGACGAGTTATGGTAAGGTAAATAAGCTTACCTACAAGTCGCCTGTACAGCATTGGATCCTCATATGGCTCAGCCGCATTCTCCCCCTCTCGATGAGCCTTGTAACCATCATCAATCGGTGTTTTGACAGACTTAGAAGTCTCCATTCCTGTCTCACACAACAAATCTAAAGTGTACTTTCGTTGAGAGAGAAATAAGCCGTCCGAGAAACGACAAATCTCAATCCCTAGAAAGTACGTCAACTCCCCCAAGTCTTTGATGTCAAAAACAGAATGAAGATAAGACTTAGTTTGGGAGATACCTTCCTTATCATCGCCGGTGATGATAAGGTCATCCACATAAATGAGCACAACCACAATTCCTTGATTCCGCCGGAAGGTGAACAAAGTGTGATCGGCTTCAGACTTTACAAAACCACGATCACGAAGGGTATGGCTCAGTTTATGATACCAAGCTCTTGGAGATTGCTTCAGCCCATAGATGGCTTTCCTAAGCCGGAGAACCTTTCCTGGATCAAACCTAGACTCAAGTCCCGGCGGTGGAGTCATATACACTTCCTCCTCAAGCTCTCCTTGAAGGAAAGCGTTCTTGACATCCATCTGCCATAAATCCCAAGATAGATTAGTAGCTAAGGAAAGCACAACCCTTACCGTATGAAGCTTGGCAACCGGAGCAAAGGTGTCTGTATAATCCTTCCCGTAGGTTTGAGTAAAGCCGCGTGCAACAAGACGTGCCTTGTAGCGTTCAATCTCTCCATTAGCCTTATACTTAATGGTAAAGACCCATTTGCAAGAGACGGCTTTCTTTCCCGGAGGAAGTTCAGCCTCAGCCCATGTGTTATTGACATCCATTGCGGCGGCTTCAGCATTCACCGCCTCCATCCAGGCAGGGTTTTGACTAGCTTCAGCAAATGTCTTGGGTACCTGATCCAGCTCAATCTTCCCAAGAAAAGCTTTAAACTGAGATGGTACAAGGTTCATAGAGAATACCGCTTGAGTTGGATGAGCTATTGCAAAGGCATTGTAGTATGTCCGTGTTTCTACCCATCGTGAAGGATCCTTACGCACCCTTGTACTTCGACGAAGTGGTTGAATGGGCTGAGAATCACGAACCAGAACAGACCCATCATCATGCAAGCCCGACGTCTCGGAAGTCACAGGCCGATCGGTATACGCGGTCGAGTTAGAGTCCTCGGCCGGATTGACAGTCGGAACTGGAGGAGACGTTGGGTAGGATGCGTCCGGAGCATTAGCAGAAGGACTATGAGTCGAGTCGGGAACAGCATGGGTATGTGTCTCGGTATCGGAAGGCACGGATCGATGCGGAGACTGTGAGCTCGAAGGACGCGTCCCAGCGGGTGCAGCATCCGTTTCCCGAGAGAGACCTAAATGTTGGAGGAGAAGCCGCAAGCTGGCGGCTCGGTCCAGATTTGGCTCGGACAAGTCCTGAAGGTCATCCCACGTAGTAGCATCATACAATCCTCTATCTTCCAAGAATTTGACATCACGAGACACATACACTCTTCTTGACTCCGGGTCATAACACTTATAGCCTTTTTGTGTCGGAGAATAGCCAATAAACATACACCGTTTACTTTTGGCTTCAAGCTTGTTGCGAAGATCTCCGGGAACTAAGACAAAACAAAGACACCCAAATACACGTAAGTGATCTAAATGTGGTTCAGTTTTGTTAAGTACCTTAAATGGAGACACATCCCGAAGAATCTTGGTAGGGGTTCGATTAATCAAATAGCATGCTGTCATGACAGCATCTCCCCAAAAATGTTTTGGAACGTGCATATGAAACATAATTGCTCGGGTTATTTCCATTAGATGTCGATTTTTACGTTCGGCTACACCATTTTGTTGCGGATTATAAGGGCAACTTGTTTGGTGAAGGATTCCTTGTTTGGCAAGGTGTTCTTGGAACACACGACTCATATATTCACCACCATTATCCGTTCGTAATACCTTCAATTTAGCATTAAAGTGATTAGTGATATAAGCTTCAAAATTTTTAAATGCATCAAACACTTTATCCTTCGATGGCATCAAGGTTATCCATGTGTATTTTGACTTCTCATCAATAAATGTCACAAAGTATCTATGTCTATCCCTAGATATGCACGGTGAAGTCCATACATCGGAATGAACTAGATCAAAGCAATTATCATAAATGGTTGATGATAAGGGATAAACCGTTTTGCAATGTTTTCCTAATATGCAAGCTTCACAATCACTAAAATTGTCAAAGGATAATTGAGGTAACATAAGGTTCAAAGCACGAAAATGAGGGTGGCCAGCCCTTGCATGCCAAACAGAGGGTTTCAAGCCAATAGCCGAATTCGAAAAACCAACATTAGTGTTATAAAACTTAGAAAACATCTTAGAATCTTCAAGGATGTACAATCCATCTTGGATTCTGCCTTCTCCGATCATGCTCCCAGTCTTAATATCCTGAAACTTAACACTATTAGGACCAAAGATAACATAACAATTTAGATCATTTACCACTTTCCTAACCGATAACAAGTTTGAGGAGAAACCGGGCATAAAGAAAGCTTTCATTTTCTTGTTAAGTAAGCCTAAATTCCCTACACCACTAACCGATACCTTAGCTCCATTAGCAATTACCACACTCCCTAAAGCTGGTTCAATATCACTAATTAGCCCCCTATCACTAATCATGTGGTGAGAGGCTCCCGAGTCAATGATAATCGGCTTAAATAAGGAATGTGAGAAGAGACAAATACCAGAATCCCTTAGGGACTTAAGGGATTGAATAAGAGCTTCCAAGTCTGCCTTCTTAATCACCTCTCCTTGGAAAGAGGATGAGGCAGCAATTCCTTGTTCTTGCTGTCCAGCCAAAGAGGATGAACCCGAAGAGAAAGGAGCTAGAGACAATTGATTTGGTTCATCCGACTTCTCTTGAGTGAGGTTAGCCCTTGCTTCTTTGAACTTGGCTGGCTTAAGGTGTGGGTGAAGAATCCAGCACTTATCTTTGGCATGACCTTTCTTCTTACAATGCTCACATATTAGCCTCTTCTTATCTTCGGTCTTAACTTGAGCTTTGTTGGCAATTATTAGACCCGAACTTCCCTTTCTTTCCAATAGACCAATAGACCCTTGTTCCTTCTGGATTTGAGCACAAACTTCTTCAAGACTAGGAAGTGAATGAGTAGTAGCCGCAGTCCTCAAGATATGTTTAACAAGATCCGTGTAACATGGATTGAGATTCATCATCAAACCGAGAACTTTATCCTCTTCACTTCTACTCATAATTACCTTAGGCTCCAATGTCATTGGTCTAAGCATATCCATCTCAGCCCACAAAGATCTAAATCTACCAAAGTATTCCGTAAATTCCATGTCATCTTGATAAAGACTACTCAATTCCTTCTTAACCTCAAAAACCCGAGTAAGACTTGAAATATTACCATATACTTTCTTCAAGGATTCCCATAAGTCTTTAGCTGTCTCACAGTAGTAGTAGGCTTCTAATATGGGTTTGTCTAGTGATCCCAAGATGATAGATTTGACCGATTGATCCATGAGGAACCAATCATCATCCTCATCAAGCACTTCCTCATCTTCTTCACTTGATGTGGACTTCTTTAAGGGTCTATCTTTGACTATATGACTCCAATAGCCTTTCTTTGTGCAGATTGTAGTCTTTGCAGCTCTAGCCCACAGCAAGTAATTCGGCCCTTTAAGCATAATAGGAACCACTTGTAGTTTACTTGGATCCATTTTGAGAAGGAAAGATTACACCTTTTTGTGCCGGCTGAGAAATGACCCAAAGAGAGGCTTAAAAAGTTGAAGCTTTCTTGAAATCACGAACAGGAGAGACTAAAAGTCTTCTCTTAAGAACACCAGAGAGCACCACTTCAAGAAGAGAGAAAAGACTTGACCTTTTCCCTTTCACGCTTCCGGTAAGGCTTCACAAGAGAGATTTCGAGATTTCCTTGAGTTTGAATGAGAAAAGCTTACTCTTTTGATGCCAAAGCTCACCAAAGATCCCAGCTTTTCTGTATATAGGACTCAAAGATAGCCTTTTTCTTCAAAACTTTGAGAAGAGCCGCAAGGAGGATGCGCCCCGGAGGTAGAACCCAAGCTTTCCACGGCGAGTTTTGAATTTCAAGGACTAAACAATAGAGAAGAAAAACAGAGAGTGATGAAAAGAGATTAATGGAAGCATAGTGAGAGGATATCACTGCTCTGATACCATGTGAGTTTGAGTACACAATGCGAAAACTTTAGAGAATAAGAGATTGGAGAGTGTTTTGAGAGAATATGAAGAGAGCTTCCATTAAAACTCCATTGTTACTAAAAGATACAATTGTTCCTCTTAAATAAACAGAAAAATCGCAAAGGAGAAGAAGAGAAGAGAGAAGAAGTCGCTGGAAGCTGGAGGGGACCACCTGAGGTCGTTGGCGGCTGGAGGGGACCACCTGCTCTTCACGCGTCCAGCCGGGACCACTCTGAAGCTGCACGCGCCCAACGGTCATATTCCCGGGACCACTTTGACCGTTGGGGAAGACCCATACACCCTCTCCATCTAACGGTCGCCTCACACCTTGCTTCCCAAGTCTCATTGCCTTGCGCCCTACGTCTTCACGCCTTGCGTCTCACGGCTTCTCTTTTTCCCGAAGTCGCGCCCAACCGAAGTGATGCGCGTCTTCCGATCTTCCTATCAAACCTCAGCCGTGTGTATGAGGTGAAGAAAGCTATCAATGATCTCAGCCAAGAAGATATGGAGTTCACTCAATGGTTTGGGAAGTATAGATCTCTTTGGGCTGAGCTTGACATGCTAAGACCCCCAACGGTGGACCCAACGGTGTTAGGTGAAAGACTTGAGCAAGACAAGGTCTTTGATCTTATGATGAACCTAAACCCAGCCTATGGTGACCTAGTTAGGCATCTTTTGAGGCAAGACAAGCTGCCAAGCTTGGAGGAAGTGTGTGGATCCATTCAAAGAGAACAAGGTTCAAGAAGTCTTCTTGGTGGTAAGGGGGAGCTTACTATGGCTAACAAAGCTTCATACCGACCAGAGGAGAAGAAGGTGTGGATATGTGACCATTGCAAGAAGAAAGGTCACTCTAAGGACCGCTGTTGGATACTTCATCCCCACCTCAAGCAAAACAGATGGGAAAAGGCAAAAGCGAATCTTGCAACTGAAGGAATGGAGGCTCAAACCATCACAGCAGCCAGCACATCATCTCAAATGGTTGAAGGAAAGGCTATGACTGTAAACCACAATGAATATGTGAAGAAATCAGACCTTGAAGAGCTCATCAAATCCATCAATGCACTCAAAGATTCTGGTATCTCTTATCATGCTTCAAAATTTTTGGATCAAATTGTGGTAGATTCTGGTGCATCTCATAATATGATTAAGAACCCTAGGTTGATTAGCAATTTGAAACCAGCCTTAGGGAATGTGATTATTGCTGATGGTAAAAGAGTTCCTATTAGAGGCATTGGTGATTTAAAATTGTTTGATAAGAGCTCTAAAGCCCTTTACATGCCATCATTTACCTCAAATTTGTTGAGTGTAAGCAAGACTGTTAGTGATCTTAATTGTAGAGCTATATTTGAGCCTAACAAAGTTTGTTTTCAGGATATTAAGAGTGGCAAAGTCCTTGGAGAAGGTGTCACCAAAAATGGATTATATCTCCTTGAAGATGTGGAGAAAGATCCGAATTTATCTTTACCTTTATCTTGCTTATCTAGTTCTTGTAGTAATGATGAGAATGTTTTATGGCATGCTAGACTTGGTCATCCTCATTCACGTGCTTTAGGATTGTTATTGCCTAGTATTTCCTTTAAAAATGATGATTGTGAGGCTTGTATACTTGGTAAACATTGTAGATCGGTGTTTCCCAAGTCCTCAACCGTTTATGAACATTGTTTTGAATTAATTCACTCAGATGTGTGGTCTTCTCCTTGTGAGTCTAGAGAAAACCATAAGTATTTTGTCACCTTTATAGATGAGAAATCCAAGTACACTTGGTTAACTTTGTTACCTTCAAAAGATAGGGTGCTAGAGGCTTTTACCAATTTCCAAACCTATGTGACTAACCATTATAATGCAAAGATTAAAATCATAAGAACAGATAATGGAGGTGAATACACAAGCAACTCATTCAAACAACTTGTAGCCAAACTCGGAATAATGCATCAAACAAGCTGCCCGTACACCCCTCAACAAAATGGTGTGGCTGAAAGGAAGAATAGACACCTTATGGAGGTTGCTAGAGCCATGATGTTCCACACTAATGTCCCAAAACGTTTTTGGAGTGATGCGGTGATGACAGCTTGTTACGTGATTAATCGACTTCCTACCAAAGTGTTAAAGGATGTCTCTCCATTTGAGGTACTAACTCAAACAAAACCATCAATTAATCATTTACGTGTGTTTGGTTGTGTTGGCTTTGTTTTGGTACCAGGAGATCAAAGAAACAAGTTAGAGGCTAAAAGTACTAAAGGAGTGTTTGTTGGATACTCGACAACTCAAAAAGGATATAAGTGTTACATCCCAGAGACGAGGAGGGTGCTTGTATCTCGGGATGTGAAGTTTATAGAGACAAAGGGGTACTATGACGTAAAGAATTGGTCAGAGTTACAAGGACTATCTGAAAATGCTCAATCAGGTCCCTCAAGTCGTGCCACTTCCTTGCGAAACATTTTGGAGAAGATTGGAGTGGTGGCTGCCAATCCTCCTCAATCCACATCCCATGATGCCACGCCTCGACAACATCACTCATCTGTTGACGGTCGAATCCACCATAGGACTGATGATGGTCCAAGTACACTTGCCAACAATAACCCGAGTGTTGATAACCATGTGACTATAAACCAATATGAGGAGGACTCAAACAGTGTTCCGATAAATGAGGAGGAGTCAGCACCCTTGGGAGAAAACCATGCAGAGGCAGAATCAAGTGCTAATGAACCACCAAACCAACTTCTAAGGCGTAGCACAAGAGTGAGGAAGAATCCATCCAATTGGGTTAACACACGTGTGTACTATAACAACAAGGCAGTAGCTCATCCAACACAAGTTATGTGCACCTTAGCCCACGTTCCAATAGCTCATCAAGCTTTTACCAGCAAGATTGATCAACACTTCATCCCTAATACCTATGAAGAAGCCAAGGAGCACAAGGTTTGGAGAGATGCTGTGGATAATGAGCATGGAGCAATGGAGAGGAATCACACTTGGGACGAATCTGAACTTCCAAAAGGGAAGAAGGCTGTAACGTCAAGATGGCTTTTCACCATCAAATACAAAAGTAATGGAGAAATTGAACGCCACAAATCAAGACTTGTAGCGAGGGGGTTTACTCAAACCTATGGAGAAGACTACCACGACACATTTGCTCCGGTTGCCAAACTCCATACGGTACGTGTAGTGTTGTCTTTAGCTACTAATCTTGATTGGGAATTGTGGCAGATGGATGTCAAGAATGCATTCCTACAAGGAGAACTGGAGGATGAGGTATACATGCATCCTCCACCGGGATTGGAGCACATTGTGGCACCAGGAAATGTCTTAAGGCTTCGGAAAGCTATCTATGGTCTTAAACAATCTCCTAGAGCTTGGTATCATAAGTTGAGTCAAACCTTACGTGACCATGGATTTAGGAAGTTTGAGGCAGACCACACCCTCTTCACACTACAAGGTAAGGATGGAATTGTTGTTGTCCTTGTGTATGTGGATGATATCATCATCACCGGGAGTGACAAAACGGGTATCAAAGGTATCAAAACACACCTTCATTCTGTTTTTGACATTAAGGATTTGGGCGAAATGAAGTACTTTCTTGGCATTGAAGTGTGCCGATCGAAGGAAGGCCTCTTCTTGTCTCAAAGGAAGTACACATTTGATCTTTTGAATGAGTGTGATGTAGGTACAAGGATTGCAAAGACACCACTTGAGGATGCCTACAAAGCAACGTGCAAGGGGGAGAAAGATGATGAACCATTTGAAGATGTACATCTATACAGGAAAATGGTTGGTAAGTTGATTTATCTTACTATAACTAGACCGGATTTGTGTTTTGCAGTGAACCGAGTAAGTCAACATATGCAAGCACCGAAGAAGTGCCATTGGGAAATGGTGGATCGCATCTTGAGATATCTCAAAGGAACTTCAGAGCAAGGCATATGGATGGGAAGAAATGACAACACAACTCTTGTTGGATACTGTGATGCGGATTGGGCTGGAGAAAGGCAAGACCGCAAGTCTACCACCGGGTATTGCACGTTCCTTGGAGGCAATTTAGTCACTTGGAAGAGCAAGAAGCAGAAGGTGGTGTCATGCTCAAGTGCCGAGGCTGAATATAGAGCTATGAGGAAGCTCACAGATGAACTTATATGGCTAAAGGCGTTGCTCAAAGATTTGGGGATTGAGACTCAAGAACCAATCACAATGCATTGTGATAATCAAGCTGCCATTCACATTGCCTCTAACTCAGTCTTCCATGAAAGAACAAAGCATATAGAGGTTGATTGCCACAAGGTTCGAGAAAAGGTGGAGCAAGGAGTGATCTTGCCATGTTACACAAGGAGCTCAGATCAATTGGCTGACAATTTCACTAAGGCTGCAAGCTCAAAGGTGTGTGAGTTTGTATATGAGAAGCTTGGACTAATTAATTTGTCCAAGGCGTAACAATGAACCATACTCTTTTTCCCTTAGTTGGTTTTGTCCCAAAAAGGGTTTTCCACTAAGGTTTTTAACGAGGTGGGGAGTTACAACTTTCAAGCTTGTTCCTAATGATCCACATTATGGATTCAAGCTTGAGGGGGAGTGTTAAACTAAAAGAGTTAAATAGCTGGAGTATAAGACAAGCTTCAGTTGGAGTGCTAAACAAGGAACCGAGTAAAAGGAAGGGTCTAACTACAAAGAAGAACTTGGTTAGCATTGTTGGAAAGGAACTAAGTCACATGTGTGGTAACTTGGCTCAGAAAAGTCACATGTGACTCCTTGAAGACCGTTGGAACATATTGGGAAAAGTCTTCCCTTCCCTTTTGTTATGGCAGATTTGGTTTGTACCCATTTCGGGTAAGTTTTGTCTTTAGTGTTTGGACTGTATAAAAGAGTGTAATGTGTATGTATAGGTAGGGTTTTCGTGTGCTCTTACTATATATATGTTGTAAACCACATTTGTAAAGCTTAAGAAATAAGAAGACTCTTCTTCCAACTCTCTCTTTCTCAGCCATACTCTCCTCAATTCTCAATCAGATTCTCTTCTTCTCTAATCACATACTATTGAGAATTTTCACAGTTTCAAAGCTCAATGAAAATAGTTCATGGCAGGTTCACCTATAGACATAACATATAGATTAAAGTTGGGATGATCATGTTACAACCTATGACAGCACTCTGAGTTGCCATAACAAACTTTTTTTATGTAAAAATGACATTACATAGCCTTGAATTTAATAAAAGAAACTACATGTGGAGGAGGTTCATATGAACAAGTATGGCTTTAAGGATCAAGCTAGTTTTATAACTCAACCAAAGTAGTTGATGATAGGTTCACCAGTAGACATAACTTGTATATTAAAGTTGGAATGATCGTTTTACAACTTATGACACCACTCTTGGTTTCCATAGCAAACTTTCTCAACCAAAGCTAGATTTTATAACTCAACCAAAGTAGTCATGGCATGTTCATAAAAAGTCATAGCTTGTATATTAAAGCCAGCGTGATTATGATATATCCTATGACACCACTCTATGTTGAAATAGCAGACTTGGTCATAAATAACAACATTACATAGCCTTGACTTAGCTAAAAGAACTCACATGTTGAGAAGGTTCATATCAACACGGATGGCTCTAAGAATCAATCTATATTTCATAATTGAATGAAAATAGTTTATGGTATGTTCATCAATAGACATAACTTGTTGATTTAAGTTGGGATGATCATGTCAAAACCTATGACACCACTCTGAGTTGCCATTGCAGACTTTTTCATTTAAAAATGACATTACATAGCCTTGAATTTAACTAAAAGAAACTACATGTGGAGAAGATTCATATGAACAAGGATGACTATATGGATCAAGCTAGTTTCATAACTCAACCAAAGTAGTTGATCACAACTTCACCAATAGACATCTTGTAGGTTAAAGCCGGAATGATCATGTTACAACTGATGTCACCACTCTAAGTTGACATAACAAACATACTCACGTAAAAGTGACATTACATAGCCTTGAATTTAGCTAAAAGAAATTACATGTGGAGAATGTTTATTTGAACAAGGATGTCTTTACGGAGCAACCTAGTTTCATAACTCAACCAAAGTATTTGATGACAACTTAACCAATAGACATAGCTTGTAGATTAAAGCCGGAATGATCATGTTGCAACTTGTGACACCACTCTTAGTAGCCATAGCAGAGTTTCTCATGTATAAACGACGTTACATTGCCTTGACATGTATTGAAGTATCATATGAGAAACAATAAGGATCAAGCTAGTTTCAAAGCTCAATGAAAATAGTTCATGGCAGGTTCACCTATAGACATAACTTATACATTAAAGTTGGGATGATCATGTTACAACCTATGACACCACTCTGAGTTGCCATAACAAACTTTTTAATGTAAAAATGACATTACATAGCCTTGAATTTAATAAAAGAAACTACATGTGGAGGAGGTTCATATGAACAAGTATGGCTTTAAGGATCAAGCTAGTTCACCAGTAGACATAACTTGTATATTAAAGTTGGAATGATCGTTTTACAACTTATGACACCACTCTTGGTTTCCATAGCAAACTTTCTCAACCAAAGCTAGATTTTATAACTCAACCAAATGATGTGATCGTGAGCAGCATATAAGCTAAGGAACCAGAGCTGATAGGTCCAATCACGTGTTCGAAAGCTAAGGAGTTGGCTAAGGAAGCTCACTCGCTCATGACTGAAGGATCGTTCTCGCCACCAGCTATGCAAGTCTTCAACATCTCCAACTTGAAGGCTTCTCCTGGTAATGATAACTAGGTAACTTAGGTGAGGAAGTCTGTACTCTTTTTCCCATAGAGAGTTTTGTCCCAATTGGGTTTTCTCTCATGGTTTTTAATGAGGCAGATGGAATCACTACGGCGAGTTACTTAGGAGTCTTACCATAGGAGAATAATGTACAAACAAATCTGGTTTTGTACTTAGTAGATTTTGAGGTGCACCATTAGGGGACGCCTCGTTGTTTTTATTTAAACGCTTTGTTGTTTTTTATAAGTTTCAAACTACATGTTGTTTTTGTTTAGAACTACATGTTGTTTTGGTTCTAGGGTTATATTTAAACCCCAGAACTTGCTGTAAACTTCTTCAGAGTATTATCATTGAAAAAGACTTCTTATTGAGTTTTCCATGCTCTCAAGCCACGGTTCTGGAAATCCTAGAGCCTGAATCTCCCATCACGTTGTGAGCCAAGAGATTCTTCACCAAATTCATCTAATCACCAAAATCTATCCATTAAATCCTTTCAGCCGTCACCACACCAATTCAAATCACGTTTTTCATCCTATCATATCACCTTTCATCATCTCCATCAATCCTTCAGTTTTTTGTCTCACAGAGACCTTTGCCACGTATCTCAGAAAATACTCGATCAAATCCGCTCAAAACTCATAACCGAGTTTCTCACACTCCAATCTATCCGCTGCTCAAGTTTCATTCGATTCCGAGTACTCTAGCCCCGATTTTCAGAGTTCTATCCTAGGGAGAATCACATCAAGTGGTATCAGAGCCAACTCTGTGCCAAGGCTGAGAAATTCTCTAACCCTAATCTCTCTTTCTCTTGATTTTTTTTCGTTTCTATTCTTTGTTTTAGGGTTTGTTTTGTTCAGTTCTTGTTGCTTAGGTTTAGAGAAACGTTTTTGTTGTCCCTAGTTCTTAGGCATTCGTGTTTTCCTCTTAGAATTAGGATTAGGTTTTGTTTTCCCAATTGAATTAGGATTAGGTTGAATTTTCCTGATTGAATTAGGATTAGGGTTTCGTTTCCTATTTGTTTTAGGATTAGGTTTTTAGTAATTCTTGATTAGGTTAGGAATAGTTAGAAATCCTATTCCTACTAGGATTAGGAAAAGAATTTTCATTTTTTTTAGGCTTTTATTTCTTTCTTTTAGTCTTAGAACTAGTTACTGTGAGCTGTTTTGACTTCCTTTCAGGTACAATGGAGCTTTCAGCTGAAGCTATGGAAGCTTTAAGCAAAGCCATGGCTCAGCAAATCAAAGAAGCCAATCGAGCAACAGCTTCTCAACTCTTTCAGCAATTAGAGCAGCTTGATAGCAAGTTTGAGAACCGATTCAAATTGTTGATTGAGTCGCAGCTCAAGAGGAAAGTTGACAGATCTACTTTCACTTCCAATATTCCAAAACCGAGAGAATTCAACAAACCAGCCTCATTTAAACCAGCGACAACAGTTAGAGAAGAGGTTAAAACCGAGTTTAAACCCAGAAGTGGATCTTCTACTAGCAGCATTAGATGCTTTAAATGTTAAACTAAAAGAGTTAAATAGCTGGAGTATAAGACAAGCTTCAGTTGGAGTGCTAAACAAAGAACCGAGTAAAAGGAAGGGTCTAACTACAAAGAAGAACTTGGTTAGCATTGTTGGAAAGGAACTAAGTCACATGTGTGGTAACTTGGCTCAGAAAAGTCACATGTGACTCCTTGAAGACCGTTGGAACATATTGGGAAAAGTCTTCCCTTCCCTTTTGTTATGGCAGATTTGGTTTGTACCCATTTCGGGTAAGTTTTGTCTTTAGTGTTTGGACTGTATAAAAGAGTGTAATGTGTATGTATAGGTAGGGTTTTCGTGTGCTCTTACTATATATATGTTGTAAACCACATTTGTAAAGCTTAAGAAATGAGAAGACTCTTCTTCCAACTCTCTCTTTCTCAGCCATACTCTCCTCAATTCTCAATCAGATTCTCTTCTTCTCTAATCACATACTATTGAGAATTTTCACATGGTATCAGAGCATAAGATCTCTTATGACTCATTTAATCCGCTGAAACTCTCTAATTCTCTTATCTAATCTGCTGAAACTTTCTCTCTCTTCTTGAAACTCCATTGTTTGAAAGCTCCATCTTTCTGTCCAAATCTCTCTGTTTCTTTCCTCTGTGTCAAACCTGATGGATAACTTAAAGCTTGTTGGTATTCATGTCACTCTCAAGGGAGTGAACTACTTGTTATGGTCTAGAACCATAAAATCTGTGTTGTGTGGTCGTGGACTTTGGGCTCATGTTGAAGGAGGAGCTCCAAAGAGGATGGCTAGGTCTGTTGAAAAAGAAAAGAAAGGTGAAGCTAGTGGAGTTGTGGCTGTAGAGGATGAGGACACTAAGTGGTACCAAGATGACCAAGTAGCTCTTGTTATCATGCAAAGCTCTCTTGACCCAGCAATCCATGAAGCTTATTCCTACTGTGAGAGTGCTAAGCAATTATGGGACACTCTCAAGAAGGTTTATGGCAACCTATCAAACCTCAGCCGTGTGTATGAGGTGAAGAAAGCTATCAATGATCTCAGCCAAGAAGATATGGAGTTCACTCAATGGTTTGGGAAGTATAGATCTCTTTGGGCTGAGCTTGACATGCTAAGACCCCCAACGGTGGACCCAACGGTGTTAGGTGAAAGACTTGAGCAAGACAAGGTCTTTGGTCTTATGATGAACCTAAACCCAGCCTATGGTGACCTAGTTAGGCATCTTTTGAGGCAAGACAAGCTGCCAAGCTTGGAGGAAGTGTGTGGATCCATTCAAAGAGAACAAGGTTCAAGAAGTCTTCTTGGTGGTAAGGGGGAGCTTACTATGGCTAACAAAGCTTCATACCGACCAGAGGAGAAGAAGGTGTGGATATGTGACCATTGCAAGAAGAAAGGTCACTCTAAGGACCGCTGTTGGATACTTCATCCCCACCTCAAGCAAAACAGATGGGAAAAGGCAAAAGCGAATCTTGCAACTGAAGGAATGGAGGCTCAAACCATCACAGCAGCCAGCACATCATCTCAAATGGTTGAAGGAAAGGCTATGACTGTAAACCACAATGAATATGTGAAGAAATCAGACCTTGAAGAGCTCATCAAATCCATCAATGCACTCAAAGATTCTGGTATCTCTTATCATGCTTCAAAATTTTCGGATCAAATTGTGGTAGATTCTGGTGCATCTCATAATATGATTAAGAACCCTAGGTTGATTAGCAATTTGAAACCAGCCTTAGGGAATGTGATTATTGCTGATGGTAAAAGAGTTCCTATTAGAGGCATTGGTGATTTAAAATTGTTTGATAAGAGCTCTAAAGCCCTTTACATGCCATCATTTACCTCAAATTTGTTGAGTGTAAGCAAGACTGTTAGTGATCTTAATTGTAGAGCTATATTTGAGCCTAACAAAGTTTGTTTTCAGGATATTAAGAGTGGCAAAGTCCTTGGAGAAGGTGTCACCAAAAATGGATTATATCTCCTTGAAGATGTGGAGAAAGATCCGAATTTATCTTTACCTTTATCTTGCTTATCTAGTTCTTGTAGTAATGATGAGAATGTTTTATGGCATGCTAGACTTGGTCATCCTCATTCACGTGCTTTAGGATTGTTATTGCCTAGTATTTCCTTTAAAAATGATGATTGTGAGGCTTGTATACTTGGTAAACATTGTAGATCGGTGTTTCCCAAGTCCTCAACCGTTTATGAACATTGTTTTGAATTAATTCACTCAGATGTGTGGTCTTCTCCTTGTGAGTCTAGAGAAAACCATAAGTATTTTGTCACCTTTATAGATGAGAAATCCAAGTACACTTGGTTAACTTTGTTACCTTCAAAAGATAGGGTGCTAGAGGCTTTTACCAATTTCCAAACCTATGTGACTAACCATTATAATGCAAAGATTAAAATCATAAGAACAGATAATGGAGGTGAATACACAAGCAACTCATTCAAAGAACTTGTAGCCAAACTCGGAATAATGCATCAAACAAGCTGCCCGTACACCCCTCAACAAAATGGTGTGGCTGAAAGGAAGAATAGACACCTTATGGAGGTTGCTAGAGCCATGATGTTCCACACTAATGTCCCAAAACGTTTTTGGAGTGATGCGGTGATGACAGCTTGTTACGTGATTAATCGACTTCCTACCAAAGTGTTAAAGGATGTCTCTCCATTTGAGGTACTAACTCAAACAAAACCATCAATTAATCATTTACGTGTGTTTGGTTGTGTTGGCTTTGTTTTGGTACCAGGAGATCAAAGAAACAAGTTAGAGGCTAAAAGTACTAAAGGAGTGTTTGTTGGATACTCGACAACTCAAAAAGGATATAAGTGTTACATCCCAGAGACGAGGAGGGTGCTTGTATCTCGGGATGTGAAGTTTATAGAGACAAAGGGGTACTATGACGTAAAGAATTGGTCAGAGTTACAAGGACTATCTGAAAATGCTCAATCAGGTCCCTCAAGTCGTGCCACTTCCTTGCGAAACATTTTGGAGAAGATTGGAGTGGTGGCTGCCAATCCTCCTCAATCCACATCCCATGATGCCACGCCTCGACAACATCACTCATCTGTTGACGGTCGAATCCACCATAGGACTGATGATGGTCCAAGTACACTTGCCAACAATAACCCGAGTGTTGATAACCATGTGACTATAAACCAATATGAGGAGGACTCAAACAGTGTTCCGATAAATGAGGAGGAGTCAGCACCCTTGGGAGAAAACCATGCAGAGGCAGAATCAAGTGCTAATGAACCACCAAACCAACTTCTAAGGCGTAGCACAAGAGTGAGGAAGAATCCATCCAATTGGGTTAACACACGTGTGTACTATAACAACAAGGCAGTAGCTCATCCAACACAAGTTATGTGCACCTTAGCCCACGTTCCAATAGCTCATCAAGCTTTTACCAGCAAGATTGATCAACACTTCATCCCTAATACCTATGAAGAAGCCAAGGAGCAAGGTTTGGAGAGATGCTGTGGATAATGAGCATGGAGCAATGGAGAGGAATCACACTTGGGACGAATCTGAACTTCCAAAAGGGAAGAAGGCTGTAACGTCAAGATGGCTTTTCACCATCAAATACAAAAGTAATGGAGAAATTGAACGCCACAAATCAAGACTTGTAGCGAGGGGGTTTACTCAAACCTATGGAGAAGACTACCACGACACATTTGCTCCGGTTGCCAAACTCCATACGGTACGTGTAGTGTTGTCTTTAGCTACTAATCTTGATTGGGAATTGTGGCAGATGGATGTCAAGAATGCATTCCTACAAGGAGAACTGGAGGATGAGGTATACATGCATCCTCCACCGGGATTGGAGCACATTGTGGCACCAGGAAATGTCTTAAGGCTTCGGAAAGCTATCTATGGTCTTAAACAATCTCCTAGAGCTTGGTATCATAAGTTGAGTCAAACCTTACGTGACCATGGATTTAGGAAGTCTGAGGCAGACCACACCCTCTTCACACTACAAGGTAAGGATGGAATTGTTGTTGTCCTTGTGTATGTGGATGATATCATCATCACCGGGAGTGACAAAACGGGTATCAAAGGTATCAAAACACACCTTCATTCTGTTTTTGACATTAAGGATTTGGGCGAAATGAAGTACTTTCTTGGCATTGAAGTGTGCCGATCGAAGGAAGGCCTCTTCTTGTCTCAAAGGAAGTACACATTTGATCTTTTGAATGAGTGTGCTGTAGGTACAAAGATTGCAAAGACACCACTTGAGGATGCCTACAAAGCAACGTGCAAGGGGGAGAAAGATGATGAACCATTTGAAGATGTACATCTATACAGGAAAATGGTTGGTAAGTTGATTTATCTTACTATAACTAGACCGGATTTGTGTTTTGCAGTGAACCGAGTAAGTCAACATATGCAAGCACCGAAGAAGTGCCATTGGGAAATGGTGGATCGCATCTTGAGATATCTCAAAGGAACTTCAGAGCAAGGCATATGGATGGGAAGAAATGACAACACAACTCTTGTTGGATACTGTGATGCGGATTGGGTTGGAGATAGGCAAGACCGCAAGTCTACCACCGGGTATTGCACGTTCCTTGGAGGCAATTTAGTCACTTGGAAGAGCAAGAAGCAGAAGGTGGTGTCATGCTCAAGTGCCGAGGCTGAATATAGAGCTATGAGGAAGCTCACAGATGAACTTATATGGCTAAAGGCGTTGCTCAAAGATTTGGGGATTGAGACTCAAGAACCAATCACAATGCATTGTGATAATCAAGCTGCCATTCACATTGCCTCTAACTCAGTCTTCCATGAAAGAACAAAGCATATAGAGGTTGATTGCCACAAGGTTCGAGAAAAGGTGGAGCAAGGAGTGATCTTGCCATGTTACACAAGGAGCTCAGATCAATTGGCTGACATTTTCACTAAGGCTGCAAGCTCAAAGGTGTGTGAGTTTGTATATGAGAAGCTTGGACTAATTAATTTGTCCAAGGCGTAACAATGAACCATACTCTTTTTCCCTTAGTTGGTTTTGTCCCAAAAAGGGTTTTCCACTAAGGTTTTTAACGAGGTGGGGAGTTACAACTTTCAATCTTGTTCCTAATGATCCACATTATGGATTCAAGCTTGAGGGGGAGTGTTAAACTAAAAGAGTTAAATAGCTGGAGTATAAGACAAGCTTCAGTTGGAGTGCTAAACAAAGAACCGAGTAAAAGGAAGGGTCTAACTACAAAGAAGAACTTGGTTAGCATTGTTGGAAAGGAACTAAGTCACATGTGTGGTAACTTGGCTCAGAAAAGTCACATGTGACTCCTTGAAGACCGTTGGAACATATTGGGAAAAGTCTTCCCTTCCCTTTTGTTATGGCAGATTTGGTTTGTACCCATTTCGGGTAAGTTTTGTCTTTAGTGTTTGGACTGTATAAAAGAGTGTAATGTGTATGTATAGGTAGGGTTTTCGTGTGCTCTTACTATATATATGTTGTAAACCACATTTGTAAAGCTTAAGAAATGAGAAGACTCTTCTTCCAACTCTCTCTTTCTCAGCCATACTCTCCTCAATTCTCAATCAGATTCTCTTCTTCTCTAATCACATACTATTGAGAATTTTCACATTAAATGTCAAGGAATGGGACATTACTCTAGAGATTGTCCTAACAAGAAAATGTTTCTGCTGAAAGAAGGAGGAGAGATTGTACCTCAAGATAGTTCAGAAAGCGAAACAGAAATTGATGTAGAGGAAGAAGAAGAACCAGCAGCAGTTGGAGAGATGTTAGTAGCACGCAGAACTTTGAGTGTTCAGATTCATCCAGACGATCGGGAACAGCGTGAGAATCTTTTCCACACAAGATGTGTAGTTCAGGATAAGGTTTGCACCTTGATTGTTGATGGAGGCAGCTGCACCAATGCCGCCAGTGAGGAGATGGTGAAGAAGCTTAATCTTAAGACTACTTCATATCCTAAACCGTATCAGCTGCAGTGGTTAGACAACAAGGGTGTTGTAACTGTTTCTCAGCAAGTACTCATCAAGTTGGCAATTGGGAAGTATGAAGATGAGTTGCTGTGTGATGTTGTGCCAATGAGGTCTAGTCACGTTCTGTTGGGCAGACCATGGCAGTATGATAGGCGTGTGATGCATGATGGGTACACAAACAAGCAGGTGTTTGAGTACAAGGGACGAAAAATCTCTCTTCTTCCACTCACACCAGCTGAAATCTACAAGGATCAGATGCATATGAACAGAAAAGAGAAGGAGAAAGTGTCAAATGCATTATACATCAATCACAGTGAGTTTAACAAGCTGTTTGATCCAGAAATGACTACTTTCATGTTTGTGTACAAGGAGACATTGGCGTGTACTAAACCATCAGAGGAGCTTCCACATGAGATGATTCAGATTATAGAGGAGTACGAGGACGTTTTTCCAGAGGAGATACCATCGGGACGGCCTCCAATTCGTGGTATTGAGCATCAGATTGATTTAGTGCCTGGTTGTGTGTTGCCAAACAAACCAGCTTACATAACTAATCCAGTTGAGACTAAAGAGCTTCAGAAGCTAGGAGGAGCTGCAATCAACTACACAACTTATGACAAGGAGCTGTATGCATTAGTTAGAGCACTTCAAACGTGGCAGCATTACTTGTGGCCAAAAGAATTCGTCATTCATACAGATCATGAGTCGTTGAAGCACTTAAAGGGACAGCAAAAGCTCAACAAGAGACACGCCAGATGGATGGAGTTCATAGAGACGTTTCCATGCATAGTTAAGTACAAGAAAGGTAAGGATAATGTAGTCGCAGATGCATTATCCAGAAGGTACACTCTAATCTCTACTTTAACTTCAAAGTTAGATGGTTTTTGGCACATTGTAGAGCTTTATGAGACTGACAATGACTTTGCTGAGAGCTATGGCAAATGCCATAAGTTTGCTGTTGATAAATTCTTTAGACAGGATGGTTATTTGTTCTACAATAATCGCTTGTGTATACCAAGAGGATCAATCAGAGAGCTGCTAGTTAGAGAGGCGCATGGAGGTGGATTAGCAGGGCATTTTGGAGTTACAAAGACTCTACTTGGACTGCAAGATCACTTTTATTGGCCAAACATGAAAACAGATGTCGATCAGGTTTGCTCTAGGTGTGAAACGTGTAAAATGGCTAAGAGTAAGGTACAGCCACACGGTTTGTACACACCTCTTCCTATTCCTTCACAACCCTGGACTCATTTATCTATGGACTTTGTACTTGGCTTACCTCGAACCAGAAATGGTAGAGATTCTATTTTTGTAGTTGTTGACAGGTTCAGCAAGATGGCACACTTTATAGCTGGCCACAAAACGGAGGATGCTATTTGTGTAGCTAATCTGTTTTTCAGGGAAGTTGTGAGGTTGCATGGAATGCCTCAAGTGATAGTTTCAGATCAAGATACCAAATTCTTAGGGCGTTTTTGGCGTACACTATGGGCTAAGCTAGGGACCAGATTGACGTTTTCAACATCATGCCATCCTCAGACTGATGGACAGACAGAAGTAATGAACAGAACATTGTCAACACTTCTAAGGACGTTGGTGAAGAGCAACATCAAGTCAAGGGAAGAGTGTCTACCACATGTAGAGTTTGCTTACAATCACGCTAAGCATTCTGCCACTCTCTTTTCTCCCTTTGAGATTGTTTATGGCTTTAACCCACAATTCCCTCTAGACTTGATTTTTTTGCCTTTGAGTGTGAAATGTAGTGCAGATGGAAAAGAAAAGGCTGAACAAGTCAGGAGAATTCACGCCAAAGCCAAGGAGAACATAGAGAAGAAGACAGAGCAGTACAAGAAGCACGCCAACAAAGGAAGAAAGGAGCTGATCTTGGAAGAAGGAGATTTGGTGTGGATTCACCTAAGGAAAGATCGATTTCCAGAAGAGAGGAAGAGCAAGCTTCAGCCACGAGTTGATGGACCATTCGCAGTCGTGAGGAGGATCAACAACAACGCCTATCAGATTGATCTCCAAGGTAAGTACAACATATCTCCAACGTTCAATGTTTCTGACTTGCTTCCATATGTTGCAGATTCGGATTTGAGGACAAATCCTTTTGAAGAGGGAGAGGATGATGTGATCGTGAGCAGCATAGAAGCTAAGGAACCAGAGCTGATAGGTCCAATCACGTGTTCGAAAGCTAAGGAGTTGGCTAAGGAAGCTCACTCGCTCATGACTGAAGGATCGTTCTCGCCACCAGCTATGCAAGTCTTCAACATCTCCAACTTGAAGGCTTCTCCTGGTAATGATAACTAGGTAACTTAGGTGAGGAAGTCTGTACTCTTTTTCCCATAGAGAGTTTTGTCCCAATTGGGTTTTCTCTCATGGTTTTTAATGAGGCAGATGGAATCACTACGGCGAGTTACTTAAGAGTCTTACCATTAGGAGAATAATGTACAAACCAATCTGGTTTTGTACTTAGTAGATTTTGAGGTGCACCATTAGGGGACGTCTCGTTGTTTTTATTTAAACGCTTTGCTGTTTTTTATAAGTTTCAAACTACATGTTGTTTTTGTTTAGAACTACATGTTGTTTTGGTTCTAGGGTTATATTTAAACCCCAGAACTTGCTGTAAACTTCTTCAGAGTATTATCATTGAAAAAGACTTCTTATTGAGTTTTCCATGCTCTCAAGCCACGGTTCTGGAAATCCTAGAGCCTGAATCTCCCATCACGTTGTGAGCCAAGAGATTCTTCACCAAATTCACCTAATCACCAAAATCTATCCATTAAATCCTTTCAGCCGTCACCACACCAATTCAAATCACGTTTTTCATCCTATCATATCACCTTTCATCATCTCCATCAATCCTTCAGTTTTTTGTCTCACAGAGACCTTTGCCACGTATCTCAGGAAATACTCGATCACATCCGCTCAAAACTCATAACCGAGTTTCTCACACTCCAATCTATCCGCTGCTCAAGTTTCATTCGATTCCGAGTACTCTAGCCCCGATTTTCAGAGTTCTATCCTAGGGAGAATCACATCACCAAAGTAGTCATGGCATGTTCATAAAAAGTCATAGCTTGTATATTAAAGCCAGCGTGATTATGATATATCCTATGACACCACTCTATGTTGAAATTGCAGACTTGGTCATAAATAACAACATTACATAGCCTTGACTTAGCTAAAAGAACTCACATGTTGAGAAGGTTCATATAGACATGCATGGCTCTAAGAATCAATCTATATTTCATAATTGAATGAAAATAGTTCATGGCAGGTTCACCTATAGACATAACTTATAGATTAAAGTTGGGATGATCATGTTACAACCTATGACACCACTCTGAGTTGCCATAACAAACTTTTTAATGTAAAAATGACATTACATAGCCTTGAATTTAATAAAAGAAACTACATGTGGAGGAGGTTCATATGAACAAGTATGGCTTTAAGGATCAAGCTAGTTTTATAACTCAACCAAAGTAGTTGATGATAGGTTCACCAGTAGACATAACTTGTATATTAAAGTTGGAATGATCGTTTTACAACTTATGTAACCACTCTTGGTTTCCATAGCAAACTTTCTCAACCAAAGCTAGATTTTATAACTCAACCAAAGTAGTCATGGCATGTTCATAAAAAGTCATAGCTTGTATATTAAAGCCAGCGTGATTATGATATATCCTATGACACCACTCTATGTTGAAATAGCAGACTTGGTCATAAATAACAACATTACATAGCCTTGACTTAGCTAAAAGAACTCACATGTTGAGAAGGTTCATATCAACACGGATGGCTCTAAGAATCAATCTATATTTCATAATTGAATGAAAATAGTTTATGGTATGTTCATCAATAGACATAACTTGTTGATTTAAGTTGGGATGATCATGTTAAAACCTATGACACCACTCTGAGTTGCCATTGCAGACTTTTTCATTTAAAAATGACTTTACATAGCCTTGAAATTAACTAAAAGAAACTACATGTGGAGAAGATTCATATGAACAAGGATGGCTATATGGATCAAGCTAGTTTCATAACTCAACCAAAGTAGTTGATCACAACTTCACCAATAGACATCTTGTAGGTTAAAGCCGGAATGATCATGTTACAACTGATGTCACCACTCTAAGTTGACATAACAAACATACTCACGTAAAAGTGACATTACATAGCCTTGAATTTAGCTAAAAGAAATTACATGTGGAGAATGTTTATTTGAACAAGGATGTCTTTACGGAGCAACCTAGTTTCATAACTCAACCAAAGTATTTGATGACAACTTAACCAATAGACATAGCTTGTAGATTAAAGCCGGAATGATCATGTTGCAACTTGTGACACCACTCTTAGTAGCCATAGCAGAGTTTCTCATGTATAAACGACGTTACATTGCCTTGACATGTATTGAAGTATCATATGAGAAACAATAAGGATCAAGCTAGTTTCAAAGCTCAATGAAAATAGTTCATGGCAGGTTCACCTATAGACATAACTTATAGATTAAAGTTGGGATGATCATGTTACAACCTATGACACCACTCTGAGTTGCCATAACAAACTTTTTAATGTAAAAATGACATTACATAGCCTTGAATTTAATAAAAGAAACTACATGTGGAGGAGGTTCATATGAACAAGTATGGCTTTAAGGATCAAGCTAGTTTTATAACTCAACCAAAGTAGTTGATGATAGGTTCACCAGTAGACATAACTTGTATATTAAAGTTGGAATGATCGTTTTACAACTTATGACACCACTCTTGGTTTCCATAGCAAACTTTCTCAACCAAAGCTAGATTTTATAACTCAACCAAAGTAGTCATGGCATGTTCATAAAAAGTCATAGCTTGTATATTAAAGCCAGCGTGATTATGATATATCCTATGACACCACTCTATGTTGAAATTGCAGACTTGGTCATAAATAACAACATTACATAGCCTTGACTTAGCTAAAAGAACTCACATGTTGAGAAGGTTCATATAGACATGGATGGCTCTAAGAATCAATCTATATTTCATAATTGAATGAAAATAGTTCATGGCAGGTTCACCTATAGACATAACTTATAGATTAAAGTTGGGATGATCATGTTACAACCTATGACACCACTCTGAGTTGCCATAACAAACTTTTTAATGTAAAAATGACATTACATAGCCTTGAATTTAATAAAAGAAACTACATGTGGAGGAGGTTCATATGAACAAGTATGGCTTTAAGGATCAAGCTAGTTTCATAACTCAACCAAAGTAGTTGATGATAGGTTCACCAGTAGACATAACTTGTATATTATAGTTGGAATGATCGTTTTACAACTTATGACACCACTCTTGGTTTCCATAGCAAACTTTCTCAACCAAAGCTAGATTTTATAACTCAACCAAAGTAGTCTGGCATGTTCATAAAAAGTCATAGCTTGTATATTAAAGCCAGCGTGATTATGATATATCCTATGACACCACTCTATGTTGAAATTGCAGACTTGGTCATAAATAACAACATTACATAGCCTTGACTTAGCTAAAAGAACTCACATGTTGAGAAGGTTCATATAGACATGGATGGCTCTAAGAATCAATCTATATTTCATAATTGAATGAAAATAGTTCATGGCAAGTTCACCTATAGACATAACTTATAGATTAAAGTTGGGATGATCATGTTACAACCTATGACACCACTCTGAGTTGCCATAACAAACTTTTTAATGTAAAAATGACATTACATAGCCTTGAATTTAATAAAAGAAACTACATGTGGAGGAGGTTCATATGAACAAGTATGGCTTTAAGGATCAAGCTAGTTTTATTATTGGCCAAGCATCCTCACTAGGCCACACCAACAAAATCCCAGAGGCCTAGTGACATTTATCCTTAGGAAGATCGGAAGACGCGCATCACTTCGGTTGGGCGCGACTTCGGGAAAAAGAGAAGCCGTGAGACGCAAGGCGTGAAGACGTAGGGCGCAAGGCAATGAGACTTGGGAAGCAAGGTGTGAGGCGACCGTTAGATGGAGAGGGTGTATGGGTCTTCCCCAACGGTCAAAGTGGTCCCGGGAATATGACCGTTGGGCGCGTGCAGCCTCAGAGTGGTCCCGGCTGGACGCGTGAAGAGCAGGTGGTCCCCTCCAGCCGCCAACGACCTCAGGTGGTCCCCTCCAGCTTCCAGCGACTTCTTCTCTCTTCTCTTCTTCTCCTTTGCAATTTTTCTGTTTATTTAAGAGGAACAATTGTATCTTTTAGTAACTATGGAGTTTTAATGGAAGCTCTCTTCATATTCTCTCAAAACACTCTCCAATCTCTTATTCTCTAAAGTTTTCGCATTGTGTACTCAAACTCACATGGTATCAGAGCAGTGATATCCTCTCACTATGCTTCCATTAATCTCTTTTCATCACACTCTGTTTTTCTTCTCTATTGTTTAGTCCTTGAAATTCAAAACTCGCCGTGGAAAGCTTGGGTTCTACCTCCGGGGCGCATCCTCCTTGCGGCTCTTCTCAAAGTTTTGAAGAAAAAGGCTATCTTTGAGTCCTATATACAGAAAAGCTGGGATCTTTGGTGAGCTTTGGCATCAAAAGAGTAAGCTTTTCTCATTCAAACTCAAGAAAATCTCGAAATCTCTCTTGTGAAGCCTTACCGGAAGCGTGAAAGGGAAAAGGTCAAGTCTTTTCTCCCTTCTTGAAGTGGTGCTCTCTGGTGTTCTTAAGAGAAGACTTTTAGTCTCTCCTGTTCGTGATTTCAAGAAAGCTTCAACTTCTTAAGCCTCTCTTTGGGTCATTTCTCAGCCGGCACAAAAAGGTGTAATCTTTCCTTCTCAAAATGGATCCAAGTAAACTACAAGTGGTTCCTATTATGCTTAAAGGGCCGAATTACTTGCTGTGGGCTAGAGCTGCAAAGACTACCATCTGCACAAAGAAAGGCTATTGGAGTCATATAGTCAAAGATAGACCCTTAAAGAAGTCCACATCAAGTGAAGAAGATGAGGAAGTGCTTGATGAGGATGATGATTGGTTCCTCATGGATCAATCGGTCAAATCTATCATCTTGGGATCACTAGACAAACCCATATTAGAAGCCTACTACTACTGTGAGACAGCTAAAGACTTATGGGAATCCTTGAAGAAAGTATATGGTAATATTTCAAGTCTTACTCGGGTTTTTGAGGTTAAGAAGGAATTGAGTAGTCTTTATCAAGATGACATGGAATTTACGGAATACTTTGGTAGATTTAGATCTTTGTGGGCTGAGATGGATATGCTTAGACCAATGACATTGGAGCCTAAGGTAATTATGAGTAGAAGTGAAGAGGATAAAGTTCTCGGTTTGATGATGAATCTCAATCCATGTTACACGGATCTTGTTAAACATATCTTGAGGACTGCGGCTACTACTCATTCACTTCCTAGTCTTGAAGAAGTTTGTGCTCAAATCCAGAAGGAACAAGGGTCTATTGGTCTATTGGAAAGAAAGGGAAGTTCGGGTCTAATAATTGCCAACAAAGCTCAAGTTAAGACCGAAGATAAGAAGAGGCTAATATGTGAGCATTGTAAGAAGAAAGGTCATGCCAAAGATAAGTGCTGGATTCTTCACCCACACCTTAAGCCAGCCAAGTTCAAAGAAGCAAGGGCTAACCTCACTCAAGAGAAGTCGGATGAACCAAATCAATTGTCTCTAGCTCCTTTCTCTTCGGGTTCATCCTCTTTGGCTGGACAGCAAGAACAAGGAATTGCTGCCTCATCTTCTTTCCAAGGAGAGGTGATTAAGAAAGCAGACTTGGAAGCTCTTATTCAATCCCTTAAGTCCCTAAGGGATTCTGGTATTTGTCTCTTCTCACATTCCTTATTTAAGCCGATTATCATTGACTCGGGAGCCTCTCACCACATGATTAGTGATAGGGGGCTAATTAGTGATATTGAACCAGCTTTAGGGAGTGTGGTAATTGCTAATGGAGCTAAGGTATCAGTTAGTGGTGTAGGGAATTTAGGCTTACTTAACAAGAAAATGAAAGCTTTCTTTATGCCCGGTTTCTCCTCAAACTTGTTATCGGTTAGGAAAGTGGTAAATGATCTAAATTGTTATGTTATCTTTGGTCCTAATAGTGTTAAGTTTCAGGATATTAAGACTGGGAGCATGATCGGAGAAGGCAGAATCCAAGATGGATTGTACATCCTTGAAGATTCTAAGATGTTTTCTAAGTCTTATAACACTAATGTTGGTTTTTCGAATTCGGCTATTGGCTTGAAACCCTCTGTTTGGCATGCAAGGGCTGGCCACCCTCATTTTCGTGCTTTGAACCTTATGTTACCTCAATTATCCTTTGACAATTTTAGTGATTGTGAAGCTTGCATATTAGGAAAACATTGCAAAACGGTTTATCCCTTATCATCAACCATTTATGATAATTGCTTTGATCTAGTTCATTCCGATGTATGGACTTCACCGTGCATATCTAGGGATAGACATAGATACTTTGTGACATTTATTGATGAGAAGTCAAAATACACATGGATAACCTTGATGCCATCGAAGGATAAAGTGTTTGATGCATTTAAAAATTTCGAAGCTTATATCACTAATCACTTTAATGCTAAATTGAAGGTATTACGAACGGATAATGGTGGTGAATATATGAGTCGTGTGTTCCAAGAACACCTTGCCAAACAAGGAATCCTTCACCAAACAAGTTGCCCTTATAATCCGCAACAAAATGGTGTAGCCGAACGTAAAAATCGACATCTAATGGAAATAACCCGAGCAATTATGTTTCATATGCACGTTCCAAAACATTTTTGGGGAGATGCTGTCATGACAGCATGCTATTTGATTAATCGAACCCCTACCAAGATTCTTCGGGATGTGTCTCCATTTAAGGTACTTAACAAAACTGAACCACATTTAGATCACTTACGTGTATTTGGGTGTCTTTGTTTTGTCTTAGTTCCCGGAGATCTTCGCAACAAGCTTGAAGCCAAAAGTAAACGGTGTATGTTTATTGGCTATTCTCCGACACAAAAAGGCTATAAGTGTTATGACCCGGAGTCAAGAAGAGTGTATGTGTCTCGTGATGTCAAATTCTTGGAAGATAGAGGATTGTATGATGCTACTACGTGGGATGACCTTCAGGACTTGTCCGAGCCAAATCTGGACCGAGCCGCCAGCTTGCGGCTTCTCCTCCAACATTTAGGTCTCTCTCGGGAAACGGATGCTGCACCCGCTGGGACGCGTCCTTCGAGCTCACAGTCTCCGCATCGATCCGTGCCTTCCGATACCGAGACACATACCCATGCTGTTCCCGACTCGACTCATAGTCCTTCTGCTAATGCTCCGGACGCATCCTACCCAACGTCTCCTCCAGTTCCGACTGTCAATCCGGCCGAGGACTCTAACTCGACCGCGTATACCGATCGGCCTGTGACTTCCGAGACGTCGGGCTTGCATGATGATGGGTCTGTTCTGGTTCGTGATTCTCAGCCCATTCAACCACTTCGTCGAAGTACAAGGGTGCGTAAGGATCCTTCACGATGGGTAGAAACACGGACATACTACAATGCCTTTGCAATAGCTCATCCAACTCAAGCGGTATTCTCTATGAACCTTGTACCATCTCAGTTTAAAGCTTTTCTTGGGAAGATTGAGCTGGATCAGGTACCCAAGACATTTGCTGAAGCTAGTCAAAACCCTGCCTGGATGGAGGCGGTGAATGCTGAAGCCGCCGCAATGGATGTCAATAACACATGGGCTGAGGCTGAACTTCCTCCGGGAAAGAAAGCCGTCTCTTGCAAATGGGTCTTTACCATTAAGTATAAGGCTAATGGAGAGATTGAACGCTACAAGGCACGTCTTGTTGCACGCGGCTTTACTCAAACCTACGGGAAGGATTATACAGACACCTTTGCTCCGGTTGCCAAGCTTCATACGGTAAGGGTTGTGCTTTCCTTAGCTACTAATCTATCTTGGGATTTATGGCAGATGGATGTCAAGAACGCTTTCCTTCAAGGAGAGCTTGAGGAGGAAGTGTATATGACTCCACCGCCGGGA
>JAKUCM010006203.1:0-23303 GCA_023374145.1 Lepidium sativum
GAAACTACAAAACTTTGCTAAACCAATAAAGAAACCCCGTAAACACACTGCTAGCAACCCAGAAACTAGGAACCACCAGAATGACAGAAAGAAAGAACAAGACAGAGCAACAAACAACCTAGAAAGCCGGGTTAAAACGGAGGCCACAAATCTGAAAATAATGTCAACAGATTCATAATACCCTAACACCAAACACCAACAAAAGAAACCAAAAGCACCAAAAACCAGGTAACAACCAAACCAAGCACAAACTAACTGAGAGAGAAAGAAGAACATACCTTCGCTTCCATTGACCCAGGAAGAAACAGAAGAAAAGAGCCCAGGAGACGGAGGAAACAAACCCACAGACAGAGACTCCAGAGAAACACACACCCCCAGGAACCAGAAGGAAAGACCACCAGACTAAACACAAAGCCGAAGAAACGCTCTAGAAAGAAACCCTAGGAACACCGGCCACACCACTACCCTCAACCACAAAAAACGGAACAGAAACCCCCGGAAACTAGCCTAAGAGAACCCCAGAAACAACCGGAAACCCTCAAAGACACACACAGCGAAGACTACACAAAACCCTAGAAACCCGACCCAGCAAAACCCGACGAGAAAGCCCCCGAGACCCTCCACCTACCCCCGAGACAAAGAAAACTAAAAGAGGGACCAAGGAAACTCAAACGTCGGCGACGATCTAACCCTAGAACCACCACCCCATACCCGAACCGACGAAACCCTAGAGGAACCTCAACCCAGAACCCACAGAAGGAAGAGAAGAAAGAAACGCAGCCTCCCGAAGAAGCCGCAAACCCAGGAGGAAACCACGACACCGCTCACCGAGCAAAACGAAAAGACGCCGGAAATCGCTTTCGCGATCGCCGAGTGGGAGAGAAAAAGATGTAGTTAAATGACAAATCTAACCGTTCAAATATTTAGAATTCGATTCTATTTTACTACATATGATAGTTAACAAGGGTTTTAGTAATGAATTTATACCATATATCAAATTTTATCGATTTAGACAAAAAAAATTAAAATAAAATTTTGAGTTATAGATTGTGTATTTTTTATTTTAAAAAAACATAAAACTACGTAGAAACCACATATATCTTGCGACCTTTTGCTTGGCCTCACAGAAAGCTTCAAACTAACGAGACATATGTAAGTGTCAACAATTTATATACATGACAAGAAACTGTAAAATATTCACGAAAATCGTAAAAAAGTGGATTATATATTATGAAAGAAAGAAAATGAATTTGAGAGTGATAACACAGTTAGTTGAATCTTAGTCTTGAAAAGTCAAAACACAACTATTTAATATATTTTAAACCAAAAGAGAAACTATCAATCAATTAAGTGATCGTGAAGAGGACTTATATAACTACAACGTTTAGTCGTTGTCCGATACAATTTTTTTTTTCAAGTCCGAAATAGCCGACCCATTAGCCAAATTCTAGCCAATACAAGAGGGAGGACTCGATTCCAGGATGTGCAAGTGTGCATGCCTCTTGTGAATTTTACCACCTGTCACTAGACTAAATGCCACTTTCTTATGGCCCAATAGCCAAATTCTTACAAATGCAAGCGGGGTACTCGATCCCAGAATATACAAGTGCGCATGCCTCTTATGAATTTACCACCTGCCACTAGGATAAATGCAACTTGCTTGTCCGATTAAGTGTAACATTAACCGCTTCATCAATTATTTGGTTTTTTTTGTTATATAAATATAACTGAAATGAAAATAACGTTTATGATTCAGTCCAATACATGGGACAAATTGGGATAATATGAGCTGTGTGTGTTTTGTATTTTCTTGCCTGGATCAAGACATTTAAAAATCACTCTCAAAACCCAAATTATTAAGCCCAAGGCCCATACTATCTTGGTTCTAACAAAACTCAGAGGCCATTTTCCCGAAAGCCCAAGGCCCATTAAATAAAAAACTATAAGTTTTAGGTTGACAAAAAAGTAAATCAATAATAATTGTTAATTAAAAACACGTGGCGTATTGTGATCTCGCAGAGTTAATTACACTGTAACTGAGAGATTCTTGTAGAGTCGTTCCTCTACCTCTTCTTCTCCGAAACCTGTCCCTAGGGTTTCTTCTTTCGATCTGTAATTCTAGATGACGAGGTTTTCTTCTGGTTGAGCTCCGCGTTAACCCAATTATCCGTGTCTCGCTTTCATCTTAGGTTTTTCTTCTCTTCAAATTATTTTTCTCGTTGTATTGGATTAAAATTCTTCTATTCAGCCTCTTAATTTACTTTAAATTTCATCTCGGGTAGTTTTTCTCTGTGGTGTGATCGGAATTTTGTTTTTAATAGATTTACTTGATAGTATGTGCATTTGAAATTCGTTTATTTCATCATGTTTCGAATTCTGAGTTTTTCTTTTTCTTGCATTTTCGTTTCGTATATTGTCTCACTAGATAATATGGTTTCAGTTAAAAATTTGTAGCTATAAGGTGATTGTATGATTTAGGTTGCTTAAATAGCTATATTATATTCCGACAAAAAGCTTAAAACTAAGTGGAAAGGTCGGAACTTTTCCTAAAGTCTTTGGCTTGCCTAATTGGAAAATTGTCCGATAAGTAGTTGCCTACTAATACCCAGTTTTGCAGGCTGAGATCTGTCATATAAGCTAAAGTTTCTTTTAAAGGCGTGGAGGAGAGACATTCATTGGTGTGGTCTTGTTGAGTCCACGGAAGGAAACAACAGTGTGAAGCTGATGATGTCAAGCAGTCGAAATACCCACTGGTGTCACAGATGCCAGCGTGCTGTCCGGCTTCATGGCCAAGAGGCTGTATGTACATATTGTGGAGGAGGATTTGTTGAAGAACTTGATATGGCACAAGCCAGCCCGTTGGATATGTTCAGAGCTCACAGGGATGTTGTAGAACGTGATCCTACTTTTGATCTCATGGATGCGTTCTCTGCCTTTATGAGGAACCGCTTAGCCGAAAGGAACCATGACCGAGAAACCAGAGGAAGAACCATCACTTCAGCTCCTGAAAACTTTCTTGGTCTGGCTCCTTTATTAATCTTTGGTGGTCAGGTCCCTTATAGACCCTCTGGAGACAATGCAATCGAAGCCTTCTTCAATGGCGGCTCACCTGGCATTGGCATCACACGGGGTAACAACGGCGACTATTTCTTTGGTCCTGGTCTCGAAGAATTGTTTGAGCAGCTTTCAGTAGGCTCTACTCGCCGAGGCCCAGCACCTGCACCGAGATCATCAATAGACGCATTGCCAACCATCAAAATCGCACAAAGGCATCTTAGGTCGTCGGACTCAAATTGCCCTGTGTGCAAAGACGAATTTGAATTGGGATCAGAAGCGAAACAGATGCCATGTAACCACATCTATCATTCTGACTGCATCGTCCCCTGGCTGGTTCAACACAACTCATGCCCCGTCTGTCGCCAAGAGCTACCATCAGCTAGAGGACCTTCAAGCAGTCAAAACAGAACCACCAGAACCTACAGAAGTAGTAATAGTAGTAGTAACAATCGTGAGAACGGCAACGAAAGAAGGAATCCTTTCTCTTCCTTGTGGCCATTCCGTTCGTCTGGGTCAAGCTCAAGCTCCACACAAAACCGTGGAGGCACAAGAAATATGGATACAACCGATGAGAACCATAACTACCATCAGCAGCAGCAGCAACGATCATATATGGATTACAGTGGCTGGCCTTTTGATTACTAATGGTGAGCTAAAGAAACTCTTTGGTCTCACTATGTGTACTATGTGATTCTGTGTCTGTCTTGTGCTTCCCTCACTCTCTTCCACTTTCTTTTATCAACAGAAATAATGGATAACTGTAATTGTTACTGTATAATGTAGATCTTGTGTGTCTGTAAAACAGTTACATCACTTTCTATAAGCTTTCTTTTGAATGCATCATTTTCGATAAGCTTTGTTTTGACTTGGTAACGGTTTGAATAAATATTTGAGTTGATCGATAGATTAAGAAATGGAAAATGTCTGGACACTGTCGCGCGATCAATCTCGTGATCTTCTTCTTTGCCTCTTTGTTACTAATAAAAAAAGGGAAATTTAATATAAAAGTGAAAGAGACTCGTGCTCATAAATTAACGGTGCGGAGCGATTGAACGGAAACAAAAAATATCTTTCAGAAAAAGCCATTGTTGATTGCGTATGATGGACATATAAAGTTGAAGTCATTATTTGCCATATATAGTAGTGAGCTCTTCTCAGCTTCCCTCGTTCTCTAGAGACCTGGTGTAGACTTACTGTCTGTTCAAGCAATTTCTGTACTTTAACTACTCTCTCTCCTCCGTGATTTTCGTTTTACTCCAATGGCTTGCTTGCTACTGATTTGTTGATTTTCACTTTTGATTCTATGGTCTTGCGTTACTTTCCGTCGGATAAGTAAGTAAAGTCATGTGATCGTGATCTGGGTTTTGCTAAAGTTTTGATTTTGTTCGTTTTTACTCGGTTTAGAGAATGGTGAACCTGGGATCGCTTTCGTTGAGCACGAGCAAGTCGAGTAAGCCAATAGTTTGCCTTAGCTTCTCAATACCGTATTTTACTCACTGGGGAGAGAGTCTGCTGGTCTGTGGCTCGGCTCCTGGACTTGGTTCCGGGAATGTGAAAAAAGGTTTGCTGCTAAAGCCGTCACAGCAGGATGATCAGCTCATTTGGAGTGGTTGTGTCTCTGTTCCAAGTGGGTTTAGCTGTGAGTACTGTTACTATGTGGTGGATGATTCGAAGAATGTGCTTAGGTTGGAGTTTGGGATGAAGAGAAAACTCGTGGTTCCTGAGACATTGACTGGTGGAGAGTCTGTTCAGCTTCGTGATCTCTGGCAGGTTTAATTTTTATGTCCTTTTCGACAAGCTTTGTCATCTGAGTTTGCAGTGTTGTGATTGATGTTCTGTTCCTTTAATTTCAGACTGGGGATCAAGCTCTTCCATTTCGAAGCGCATTTAAAGATGTCATCTTCCGTCAGAGTTTCGATGTGAAAGTAGAAAAACCTCTAGGGGTCTTTGAGAATAAGTCGGTTCAAGATGGTAATCATTTTTTGTTTATGCCTATCATATTCCATTGTCTCTGAGATTATCTAGTTTGTGATTGATCTCTTGGCTAACTTTTGCGGCCTTGTGACTTTACCATGTAAACAGATTCAGTTGTTGTCCAATTCAAAATCTGTTGTCCAGACATTGGAGAGGGAGCATCGGTAAGCCTTTCTTTATGTTCTTTGGTTTTCTCTATTTTCACAGTGCGTCGTGGTGACTATCATTGCACTTATCCTTCATACAGGTGTACGTTCTAGGTACCCAGCAAAGCTGGGGAAATGGAAAATTGAAACTGGACTTCGACTTAAGTATGTCGATGATTCCACATGGCAAGCAGATTGCTTGATCCCAAAAGCAGATTTTCCTATCAAATATCCTTCCTTTTCTTTCTTCCATACTAATTTTTTGAAACTAATTCACACTTCATGTCACATATGCTTTCTGCGTGTTGGGATCTTAACATTTATTTCACATATAGATACTGTATAGTTGAGAAGGAAGGTAACATAGGTTTTGAAGTCGGTGGCAACCGGGAGTTGTCTCTTCGTTCCAGCACTAGTAAACAGGAATACATTGTCATGTCAGATGGCTTGTTTCGAGTAAGTAACAGAGACGATCTAGAACTAGCTCCTGATGTAACTGACAGGATCAGTGTTATCTTAAAATTGGTTAATTATATATTCAGGCAATGCCATGGAGGGGTGCTGGTGTTGCAGTTCCCATGTTCTCTGTTAGGTCAGAAGATGATGTAGGTGTAGGGGAGTTTCTCGATCTAAAGTTGCTTGTTGACTGGGCTGTAGATTCAGGGTTGCATCTAGTACAACTTTTACCAGTAAATGACACATCTGTGCATAAAATGTGGTGGGACTCGTATCCCTACAGGTATGAGGATTACAAGTATGTTAGTTTTGCACGAGTTCAACTGTCTGATTCATCCTTGATGTTCCTTTCGCTGTTTGGATTTTTGCTTCTCTTGCAGCTCGTTATCTGTGTTTGCATTGCATCCATTATATCTTAGAGTACAGGTTCTTTCTGAACGTTTGCCAGAAGGTATTAAGGTAATATTGTACACTTATTGCATCCTGATAGAACAAGTCTCCTAAGAGTTAAATTGACCTTGTTTGTTCCCTTTTAGGAAGAAATTCAGCTGGCAAAGAAGCAACTGGACAAGAAGGTAATAGTCTCTTGTTAGATATTTCATAGTTATTCTTACTCTGCACCTTGTATTCTTGAAAACCATCGCATTGAAGAAACGGGATATGATATTCTTAAATGGTTTGTGTCTGTATCAGCATGATGTGTTCAGACGCCTACAAGTAAATATTTCATACGTTAGTTTGTCGCAGTCAGAGTTGAGTATAAACTAATCTTTTAAAGATTGTTATGCATAGGATGTTGATTACGAGGCTACCATGGAAACTAAGCTCTCAATTGCCAAAAAGATCTTTGACTTGGAGAAAGACCAGACATTGGACTCGAGCAATTTCCAGAAATTCTTCTCTGATAACGAGGTATGGTTCAAAATTTGATACTAATTCCTCCACATCTCTAGATTTATGCCTGCATAGAACTTATTCCTGCAAAGGCTCTTCAGCCTCTGTTGGCTTACTAAGTTTTGCTTTCTTGAAAAGGCTGGTTGAAACCATATGTAGCTTTCTGCTTTCTCCGTGACTTTTTGGGGACTTCAGATCATAGTCAGTGGGGCACCTTTTCTGACTACACAGAAGACAAGGTATTTATTGCTATTATTGTGTTAGTTTAGTGATCAATCTCGTTCAAGCTTTCCAGATCTTTAACATTTGGATAGTTTCAGTAAATTCTCACATCTTTAATTGACATATGCCACAGCTTGAAAAATTGATATCCAAGGACAGCTTGCACTATGACATTATATGCTTCCACTACTACATCCAGTACCATTTACATGTACAAGTGAGTATGCTCTGATTTGTATTTCCTCTAGTTATATCTTATTCTCTGTAAGTGAAGTTGGTTACTGGATGCTTCATCTAAAAATGTCTGCTGATTCTATTTTCAAAAGTTATCAGAAGCAGCAGAATATGCAAAGAAGAGAGGTGTCATTCTGAAAGGAGACCTACCTATTGGTGTTGACAGAAACAGTGTCGATACGTGGGTTTACAGGAATCTGTTTCGCATGAATACATCAACTGGAGCACCTCCGGACTATTTTGACAAAAATGGTCAGAACTGGGGGTTTCCTACTTATAACTGGGAGGAAATGTCAAAAGACAATTATGCTTGGTGGCGGGCTCGCCTAACACAGGTTAGCATAAGCTTCCTTACCAAGCACATTCCTTTGAAGATCTGAAGGCTGACCACATTGCATACTTGCTTTGCAGATGGGAAACTATTTTACAGCATATAGGATTGATCATATACTAGGATTTTTCAGAATCTGGGAACTTCCAGCTCATTCTATGACTGGTTTAGTGGGGAAGTTTCGTCCATCTATTCCATTAAGTCAGGTACACAAGCTACATGCTTACAGTTCAAAATAAATGGTTTTGAGAGTTACATTATAAAATCTTGTGGCTGCAAATAAACTAATGTAAAGCTAAGGATAAATTATAAAACTGTTTCTTGATGCAGGAAGAGTTAGAAAAGGAGGGAATATGGGATTTTGACCGGTTAAGCAAGCCTTATGTCCAGAAGAAGTTTCTTGAGGTTAGTTTTCCAAGATACTTATTCATCACAGCTTTGTACATTTGAACTTGTGAGTTCGGGGCACATCCATTACCTCATAAATATATCCTTGTATCTTTGTTAATATTTATCATGGTTTTGTTCCTTCAGGAAAAATTTGGAGAATTTTGGCCATTTATTGCGTCAAACTTTCTTAATGAAACTCAGAAAGAATTGTACGAGATCAGTAAAAATTACTCATTTATCGTTTTCCTGTGGAATTCAACACATTGGAAAACCAAGTCTTGCCTTCCTTCTATCAATAACTTTTGGTCTTGTTTTTTCTCAGTGAATGTGTTAACAACCTTTCTTAATTTTCTTTCATTAATTCTTCTCGTCTAGTTCAAGGAGGACTGCAACACAGAGAAGAAGATTGCAGCAAAGCTGAAGTCATTAGCTGAGAAGTCTTTGTTACTACAAAACGAGGACAAAGTTTGCCGTGATGTCTTTGACATTTTACGGGTTAGATTTCGTGCATCACAAGTGCTTCTATTGTCTTTTTCTTGTTAACCCCAAACTGACTCTGTCAACTTTATGTCTTTCTCAAGTCCACTATTCTCAATTGTTTTATTTTTGTTGGATTTGTTGTCCCCAGAATGTTGTGCTGATCAAAGATCCAGACAAAATTCAAGAAAATTCTATCCCCGCTTTAATATTGAGGATACTTCAAGCTTCCTAGATTTGGATGATCACAGGTACGTTCTATACGTTTCTCAATTGCGCTAGTATACTTTCCAAATCAAGAAGTCTGCTCTTGTTCCTATGATGTTATGTCGTTCATGAACATTTACACAGATTCTTGTTTGCATATCTTGCAATGATTTACACTGATTCTTGTTTTCATACCAAAAATATCGTGCTGTGCTGCATTTTTCTAATTGTTTTTCTTTTAATATGTGAAATCTGATTAGAGTTATCTAATACAGCAAAAATGTTTTGAAGAGACTATACTATGACTATTATTTCCAACGCCAAGAGGATCTGTGGAGAAAAAATGCTTTAAAAACGTTGCCTGCTCTGTTAAATTCATCCAATATGCTGGCCTGTGGGGAGGATCTAGGTCTTATTCCATCTTGTGTACATCCTGTATGTTTGCTATATTTTCCTTGCTCTTAATAATTCTAGTTGTGTATAAGCAAACCATATATGATATGCATTTTGGGATGTTGAAATGATTGGTTATTTAGGTTATGCAAGAACTGGGGATGGTTGGTCTTCGTATCCAGCGCATGCCCAGTGAGTCCAATGTGAAGTTCGGGATTCCCTCTAATTATGATTATAAGACGGTCAGATATTCCTCACTTTCACTCTCTCTCTCTCGGCTTCATTCATTGTGGTTTACTCCCGGTTCATCTGTTCAGGTGTGTGCTCCTTCATGTCACGACTGCTCTACACTGCGAGCTTGGTGGGAAGACGACGAAGAGAGAAGACAGCATTACTTCAAGGAAGTGATTGGTGTAGATGAAATCCCTCCAAGTGAATGCGTTCCTGAGATAACTCATTTCATTCTTAGGCAACATGTTGAAGCTCCATCCATGTGGGCTATTTTCCCTCTTCAAAGATTCATCAGACGACGCATCTGATTCCTCAAATCATTAGAAACCTTTTTATCAAGCTCAGTAACACAATATGTGGTGTTTATTTTCTCCTTTGGCACAATTAGGATATGATGGCTCTAAATGAAGAGTACACTACACGTCCTGCAACTGAGGAAACAATCAATGACCCAACAAACCCTAAACATTACTGGAGATACCGTAAGTAGCACACAAACGCTCAGAACGGTTACAAATTAACTTACTTGAGATGTGAACGTGCATGTAGGTTTACACGTGACGTTGGACTCGCTTATGAAGGACAATGAGCTGAAATCAACCATCAAGAACCTCGTTTCGAGCAGTGGAAGATCTATTCCTGCTAGTGAAGACAACAACAAGACCCAAGGAGAAGTTATAGCCAATGGTTCGACAAAGCCAAACCCATGAAGCACATACGTCTTCTGATTCCCTGTCTCGTACCACAAGTGTTTCTTATCAGTCAAAATAGTACACAAGCTTTCAACTTTATTGTCCAAACAGAGCCGGTTTAGAAGGGCGGGGCCGACAGTGCGACCGCTCCGGGACTAAGGTTTAAAACGTTTTTTTTTCCACTTTTTAGGTTAAAAAGATATTTTAGAAAAGACCTATAATTTTTTTTAAAGGTAAAAAATGTTCAAAATTATTTTGAAAACTTAAGAAATAGACCTAGAAAAATTTTAAATAACAAAAAAATGGTCTAAATGTTTTAAAAAAACTATGGAATGTCCAAATATTTTTGTTAATATAAAGCCAAAAATATTTCTATTAAAAATAAAATATAAAAATTTTGCTCAGGAACCCACGTAAATGTTGAGCCGGACCTTTATCCAAAAGAATATTAAACAATGTATTTGTTGTTGTTCCTGTCCTAAATAAAGTCCTTAGTGTTCGGTGTACGCCATAACTTAAAATTTATACGAAGGTAATGCTTTGAGTTAATTATCTTTAATTTCTTAGCAAGAAAACAAAATAAAAAGCTGTTGTTTTCGTTAAGCACCGAGAAACGCGGGAAAATCAGAAACGTAAATAAAGAAAAAGGAGACATATATAGAAACAATAAATATAAAGTTAGAGGGAAAGGGAGAAAGAAAGAGAAAAAAAGAAAAAGAAAAAAAAAAGAAAGGAGAAGAAGAAGAAGTATCGTTCGAAAGAGGGGAGTCTCAGGAAAAAAAAAAGGAAAGATTTTTTTCCGGTGACAGTGTCGGTGTCTCTGACGCTCCTCCTTTGTTTCTCAATCTTTCTCCGTCTTTCCCTGAATGCCTGCATCTGTATTCAGGGTTCGTTCCATTGATTCTTATGCAAGCAATCTCTGATTCTTCTATGCTTCTTCTTCAATGTGGTGATTGATCATCTGTTCTTATTTGTTTTTCTCAGAAAATTGCGGTGAAGTCATGGTTGGAGGAGCGAATATACTCAACAAGGGCACAATGGATTTCAAGTGAAGCAAAGGACAAACCATCTTCTGGCTGTATATAAGATCTGAGTTGTTTTTGTAGGATAATTTTTTTAGTTGTATATAAAGATATAATAGGAGTGCCAAAAGTTTTGGCTACGACCATAATAATCATCACCTGCAAGCCCACATTGATCTCGAATATGGCCGTGGCTATTGATCCTTTCAGTGACCAGTTCCCTTACTTCAACCGATCCTCTCAAAGATGCAGACTTCAATCCTTAACCAACCTTGACTTCAACTTCCTTGATTCCAACCTCCCGCAATCCTTTAATCATACTGTTGAAGATGATAACATCCATCGAAGTGTCTCCTCTCCTTGTTTCTCCATAGCTGCGTCTGCTAATATGGAAGAAGATTTGAAAAGAACCACGGGTCCACGGATTGAGATTCTTGCTGGACAGAGTGTGCCTACGATTCGTGCCCTTGTGGCTGAGGTGACCATGGCTATGGTTTCTGGATCTCAGCCTTTGCTTTTACCAAGTGGCTTGGGCGGTGCTTATCTCTTGCAAACCGGAAAGGGACATAATATTGCTGTGGCTAAACCGGTTGATGAAGAGCCTTTGGCCTTCAACAATCCTAAAAAGTCAGGAAATTTGATGCTTGGACAACCGGGAATGAAGCATTCTATTCCGGTTGGTGAAACCGGTATCCGAGAATTAGCTGCTTACCTTCTGGATTACCAAGGCTTCTCTGGTGTTCCACCAACAGCTTTGGTTAGTATTTCACATGTCCCGTTTCATGTCAGTGATGCCTTCTCGTTCTCCTCCGTGCCCTATAAGGTTGCTTCCTTGCAGCGATTTGTGGGTCATGATTTTGATGCAGGAGAATTGGGTCCAGGAAGCTTCACAGTTCCCTCGGTTCATAGGATTGGAATACTTGATGTGAGAGTTCTTAACCTTGACAGACATGCTGGAAATATGCTAGTGAAGAGATGTGAGAAAAAAGAGAGGTCTAATCAAGTTGGGACCGCTGAGCTTGTGCCTATTGATCATGGTCTCTGTCTCCCCGAATGCCTAGATGATCCTTACTTTGAATGGCTAAACTGGCCCCAAGCCCTGATTCCGTTCACTGGCACTGAGCTACAGTATATATCAAATTTGGACCCTTTCAAAGACGCAGAACTTCTAAGAAGTGAACTACACTCTTTGCCAGAATCTGCCATGCGGGTCCTCATCGTCTGCACAATTTTCTTAAAGCAAGCTGCAGTTGCAGGGCTCTGCCTCGCAGAGATAGGAGAGAAGATGACCCGGGGTTTCTCCAAGGGTGAAGAGTGTTTCAGTCTGTTAGAGACCCTCTGCATCAAAGTGAAAGCAAGTGTGGTTGGCAAAAGTGGCGAAAGCAGTATCGGTAGTCACAAAGGAAATGAAGTGAACACCGAGGTAGAGTGTGGAATATTTAAGTTTGACGGTGAAGATACCCCATGTGAAGCGGAGATTTCAGAGGTCTTTCATGTATCTAAACCACCTTTGGTTCCAAATGGACCACGTCCAAACAGCATTCCTACCAATGTAACTGCTTCAATGTTATCTTCACAAGTCCAACGGATTACTCATAATGAGAAAACTGCAAAAGAAAAGAAGAGAGGAAGCAAGCAAGACAAATGCACTGTGAGGAGCAAGAGTCCACCTATCTGCGCGAATGATGATACATCAAAAGGTGTTTCTTTCGTAGACATGACAACAGTCGAATGGGATATGTTCCTGCAGAACTTCCAGACACTTTTGCAAGATGCGCTGAGCAAAGGTTCAACGCCAAAATTAGGCTTCTCCTGAGAAATTAAAGGAAAACAGTAAAAAGAAACAGGAAAACGACAACCAAGAGATATAAATCTTAAATGGTTAACTTTCAGGTGTTTATAGATAGGAACAAGTGCGCATTACTGCCAAGATGAACATAGTGCAAGCTGTAGGCTAACTATCAATACCTTAGGAAGCATATTAATAATGAGACGAGCAGAGTAAGCCGTCCACTCCAGTACTTCTTATTTTTCTTCTTTCTGATCCCCTTTTTGTAAACATTAAGTACAAAGAAAATAAACAATTAAACTGCAACTGATGTAATCAGGAATATTTTCAAGTTGTACTTTCTGGGGGGTAATAATACAAGCTTCAATGCCAAATATCGAATTTCGATTACACAGAGGAGTTAATTTATAGAAGCTGCATGTTGGGTAATACTGTGCAAGAATTGGCTACTAGTAGATCCTTTCAGCTGTAGACACTGGCCGCAGAAAGACTACAATGACTGTGATGTTATCACCACTGCCACGTGCTGCAGCCTCGGTTGCTAATCTCTTTGAGCACATTGAAGCTTCTTTTACAGTGTCCTTGATCATACCAATTACTTCCTCGTCGTTCACAACATCCCAGAGCCTGTCGCTCGCCATTACCCATTGTATCTCTCAAACGGTGAATAAACAAAGAAAGCTAAATATATGACACAGAAGTATATTAATTTTACCAAGAACTCATCATCAGCTGATAGAATGGTCTCACTAATCTCTGGTTCTGCAGTTACAGCTGGCTTCAGGTCATCATCTCCTATCGACCGAGTAACCTGTTACAAGGAAGGATTAAATTAGATTTTCAAACAATGGACCAACTTCATGTTCCTATAATTTCTGCTAAGTTTTTCAGTTTGATTATCATTTTAAGAAAGTCTATTTAGTACATAACGACCGACCCTGAAGGCCAGCAGGAGCAACTCTCCATGTGTCAACCAGCCATTCAATCCGCCCACCTTCTCCAATCACACGATTTCTTTCTTCAATACAGGTTGCAAGATGTGCCTGATTACCAATGCCTAAGTTGAGTTATATGGGAAGATGTGAACAGGAAATCAACAGAATATAAACATAGCACACTTTCCGTATGGAGTATGGTAGTTCCATCTCACCTTACTTAGAGCAAAAGGGTGGCCAGCACGGCATAAAATTGCCCTGGAGTCACCAATATTCGCAACAAAAAGCTTATTTTCTACTAGGAGAGATGCTATAGCAGTACAACCTGGATACCAGTCGTTCTGACTCACCCTTTTTGATTGACAATGGATATCAAGTTCATGTCTGAAAGCTAAATCCGTCCTAATAAATGCTTGTGACAGTGCCTCGTCGGCGCTGAAAATGAGACAGGAATGAGTTTTCAAACAAACTATGAAAACCTTGAGCTGAGCATTAACCTTATGGAAGATAAGTTTCGAACTAGCCCTGGCAAAACTTGGGCAGAAAATTCAGCAGCTGCAGCACCTGTGTGTCATTGATTCCGAATTTGATGAATAACAACTAATTTTGAATAACGAGAGAGGATACGCATAAAATTTGGAGTCTCACGCTCTGGATTTCAAATGGCTGTTGGTATACCTCTATGACCATCGAAAATAGCAAATAAATGGATGCTTTTTTCGTTACACATGTGAGGCATGATGACGTGTGTATCTTCCATGGATTCTCTTCTTCCACAGGTTGCAAAAGACCCACAAGAAATTACAGGGACGTATCTTGAAGGGTCAGGTGTAGCACTAGGCCACAATTTCACATCAGAGACAGTGGAAAGAGAGACTTTCTTGGATAAACACTCCCCTTGACTCGACCAGTTAATTGTGTCCTTGTAATTTCTTGTATTTTTAATGGCGTCCCCATCTTTACTAGTCTTGGAATCTGAATTTTCCTCTATGAGATGGCCTTGCTGTCTTCCTCTCTCTTCTTCCCAAATTGATTCTAGTTCCAAAACCACATTTTCGAAAGAAGGTCGCTCAGAAGGATCAGCATGCCAGCACTTTTGTATAAGAGACAGCAATCTCTTTGAAAAGTGCAGTCCAATTTCAGCAAGAGCAGGTCGCAGACCAGAAGATACAATGGCAGCTGTAAGTTGCTGCTCTGTGTAATTCATCTCTAGAACAGTGTGTGCCTGCCATCCAGATACGAATAATGTACACTAAGTACTACGAACGAAATGAACAGAAATGCATGTAAACATTTATATGTAATTATATCATCATGAAATCATATGTACTTATCACAAAAACCGAAAAAGAAAATGTGCTCGCCAAAGTTTAGCAATACATAGTATATAAAGGCTTTCCGAAGACATGGCCATTTCAGAATGCGAAATGAGCAAACATATATTTACCTGAGCTTCTGCACGCAGATCAGTATATGGAACAACTCCGGTTAAAAGCTCACTGCAAGAAATGAATAGAACAACATTTCATAAACAAAGTTGACTTCTGGGAAGAAATCTATAGATACTGCAAACAAACTGAAATATGAGAAGGAAAAGTGGATGTAGGGATATGTGAGGAAGATTCTATACAACTTCTACTCAAAAACAATTCTTACTTGATCAAAATACCAAAGCTATATATATCTGATTTTTCAGTATACACCTCTTTCCTTAGTATTTCAGGGGCCATGTAAATAAGTTTTCCGACCATATTCTTTTTGTGGAATCCACCAGTTGGCTTCCCAGAAGATCTCCAGTTCTGCAGGTTAACTTCATGCAAATTCTTCTTGTATTCTGCTAAACCAAAGTCGGCGAGATATGGAAGAAAACTCATCACACGAAATTGTCCGTCTCAGACACAGATGGCAAAGAAGGAAGCTTTTTTTTTTTATGCCAGCAAAGATGGTTCCTTTGAGACAAAGACAGTCATATACCCACGTGAAGCGTGATCATTAACACTTGATCAATACTCGGAGACCACTCCTCAACATGCAACTTCTCAGCCAAGGTCCCGGACTCGTAAACTCAAAGAAAAACATGTAATTAGGAGGCTTTGCGTGTAGCTTAGCCACATTTGGATGATCGATATTGCTTTCACCAATCCAAAAAGAAAAAGAAAAACAATTAAGAACACCAACATTGTGGAAAGGTGTTCAAGTGAGAAATTAAATGGAACAAGAGATAGAGACCATAAAAGCTGCAAATTCCGGTGGAACTTGTCGAGGTCATCGGAAGTAGACAAGATAGGTTTTTTGGCTGCTACTTTTTTCCCACAAGAATCGCTTCGTAAACCACACTCTCTGATCCTGAAAAAATCATCAATGAATCGAATTTAATCGAATGAACAGAGTGAGAGATAGGAAGCAGAAGAAACAGTACCTCTAGCGATTGGGGAAAGAAGAGTGAATGAAGAAGTAGATAGATGAAGAGGAATCGTTTCACTGGTGCAACATCCTCTAATGCAGGTGTTTGGCTTCACAATCTTCATCACCATTTTCACCACCGGAAAAACAAAGCACGAACAGCGGAACGGAGAACCGATCGAGTGATGCAATTCGATGGCGACCTCAATTTCGCCGTTTTAACAGTCACCTCGTATAATGCAGGCCGTTTTTATGTGTTTGAAACGCTCTTAGATGAATATAAACCACAAACATCCTGCCGTTTTAAGTTTTTCTTATCCTTGGAAAGTTTTTATTAGAGTTTTTTAAATATTATTAAATAATTATATATGAGAAAATATGAATTAAAAATGTATTTTAATAATAAAATAAGCTAAGAAATTTTCATAAGATTTTTTAAGAATTTTTTAAATTTTTAATAATAAAATAAGTTAAAAAACCCTTAATAATGATAGTCTTAGTCACATGTGATTAGTTGATGATTAAACAAGAATTCACCTTAATACTTTTTGAAAATCATTTGTTTGTAATTAATTGTTAGTAATTAAGTCTATCGAGATTATATAAAAACAAATTTAATTTTGGAAATGGCTGTTACTTAAAGTAATTCCACAAGCGCCTCAATTCGCGCTGAACATAATTTAGGACAATGTAATTTTCCAATATTTATTTCTTTTCTTTTCTCCGACACCAATATTTATTTGGGAAAAATATCAATTTAATTTTGAATTTTCTATAAATGGTTAATCAAACTTTGAACTTTATATTTAATTGATTAAATTTTCCTTTTTTCTGTTGACTTTTTAAAAGAAATTTTAATTTTGATTATGTGTGATATACAATATTCTTTTGTTTAATTCTCTTTAATTTTGACTAGGAGCTGGATTCTACCTCAATGCCACTCAGGAAAAGTGGAAGTACTGGCTATGTATATCTGGACACTCCATGCATGGACATGACATGGAGCTCTTACTGTCTACTTGAAAAACCTCGATAAGTACAAGGTATTTGTTTCAAAACATTTCGTTCTTGTATGCTTCAAGACCTGTGTCTCTTCTCTTGTTGCACTACTTGTTGGATACTTGTACATAAATTGAAGTGAGTCAAATGGAACAAAAGATAGAGACCATAAGAGAACAGAGAACCGATTGAGTGATGACGATTCGATAGCGACTTCAATTTCGCCGTTTCAACAGTCATCTCATATAATGCATACCGTTTTTATGTGTATGAAACGCTCTCAAATGAATATAAACTACACACATCGTGTCGTTTTTTAAATATCTTTTTAGAGTTTTCACAAAGAAGGAATCGCACAATCACTTATGTGAAGACACATCGCAGTCGTTCATTGACATGTCACTTTCTTTCCTTAATCGCAGAAAAAACGATGATGCTAGGAGGCGTTCATGATCTTCGAGGAGACCAGAACAGTGGAGAGATCGAGAGTCTCGCTCGATTTTCCATTCAAGAACATAACAAACAACAGGTTTTTGAATCCTCTGTTTTCTGGTTATGGATCCTAAGAACATTTGTTTGATACTTATGTGTTTTTCCCCGGACAAATGCAGAACAAGGTTATTGAGTTCAAGAAGATTGTAAAAGCAAGAGAGCAGGTAGTTGCAGGAACGATGTATCACTTAACCCTAGAAGCAAATGAAGGTGGCCAGATTAAGAATTTCGAAGCCAAAGTTTGGGTTAAGCCATGGATGAACTTCAAACAGTTGCAGGAGTTTAAGGAATCTTCTTCTTGAAATTCACTTGATTAAAGATATAAACAAAAACAGCTGAAACAAAAAACAGCTGATGCATTTTATGATTATACAAATGCTCTGAAGATATATAGTCTGAGATAACTTGGTTCCAGATCATTGTGTGTGTTGTGTAATATATTGAACCTAAAGTAAAAATGTAATGGAGAAACATGTTCTGTTGTCCCGCAAATTTCTTTATATGTTTGATTCCTATTTATTTTGATGTTTGCTTATAACATCGCATCGATTCAAAGATTGTAAACCCAATTGATACAAGTAATCTCATCAGAAGTTTCAAATGATAATCCACAAAGAAACATGTCTACAGACAAAAAAAAGAGCAGCAGCAGCAGAAGGTTGATCACAGAGATATTTACATCTCAAAAGGCACACGTTTGTACAAATCATCCGAAGGTAACCGAGGCGTTGCAACGGCTTGAACAGGGGTACGCATGTAAGTAACGAGTCCAGGGTTTTCAGACATGTCAATCTCTTCCGGTTTAACCCCTTGAGGCGGTGTCCAAACATAATGGTGAAGCAGATGACTCATCATTGAAGTGACCAAATTGATACCAAGTTGTGCACCTGGACAAACCCGTCTTCCTGCTCCAAACGGAAGTAACCTAAAATCATGACCCTTCATGTCAACATCTTCTTCCAGGAATCTCTCTGGTCTAAACTCTTCTGGATTTTTCCATACAGCCGGATCTCTAGCTACCGCCCAAACGTTCACATGAACGTTTGATCCTTTAGGGACGTCATAGCCTCCAATCTTGACATCTGCATTGGATCGGTGAGGGAGCATTAGAGGCGTTGGAGGGTGCAGCCTGAATGACTCTTTGACCACACATTGCAAGTAAGGTAAGCGAGAGAAATCTGCCTCGGTTAAGATCCGGTCAACTCCAACCACTCGGTCGAATTCTTCTTGCACCTTTTGTTGTACTCTTGGATTTTTGATCATTTCCGCCATCCCCCACTCTGCTGTTATCGCTGTTGTGTCCATCCCAGCCGTGATCATATCCTGCAAACGCACACACACACACAATAGTTACCAAACGTGAGAAACAAGATATCTACACAAAGTTATCTGAAATGGTTGTTCTAAACGCTGCAGATCAATCCTCTAGTGGACTACAACATTCTGCTGCAGAATGATCTGCATCTAAAGATTCAAAAGTAGCTCAATTGATTTCATATAGACACTAAAACGCACCCATAGAAGACCAATGATAGTATCTTCACTAAGATCATACTGATCCTTCAATGTAAGCAACGCATCAACAAAATGCTGCTTTGCTCCACTAGACTTTTGACGGGCCAAAGTGTGCTCTTCCATGATAGCTCGAGTGAGACGGTCACGACGAGCTCCGTGCTCTGCAAACGACTTCTCATCGGCTGGAAACATCCACCGAAGCCATGGAATGTGCTCAGCTATAGAAAGTGAAGCACCTAGTTTAAGACCGTTGGATACTATTGCCTTGAACTCAAGCCCTTGGTCGTCCATCACACCTTCAGCGTTCACAAAACGCTTCCCGAACGCTAGCCGCGTTATGTTGTTAAACGCAACCGCTCCTAAGTACTTCCTTAGTTGTAAACCTTTCACTCTGTTTTCTGAAACCATATATAAATTAATTCAGTATTACAACTAGGGAGGTTGCATTAATTATCATAAACTTTATATTGAATTAGGTCAATAATAATGATTTTCTAAAATAGAAATTTTGAAGAAAGCCCTTTTCAACATGGTCTTTTCAAAAGTAAAGGGTATATATATTTATGGGCATGTTGAAAAGGGTATTTGTAAATTATAAAATTCAAATAAAACTATATTTATGGTATTTTATGAAATAATATATATCTTTTTAAAAACTATTCAACCATTTCACAAAAAAACATTTCAACTATGAGTCGGGTTTTATAAAAAGACATAAAACAAACAGAGATCAATAAAGATAAATATGGTTCTTTATGGCGATAAAAGAGTCAACGAGTGGCTTAGGTCACCATTATCAAGGGTTCTTAAAGGTTTCTTAACTTATTTTATTATTAAAAATTTAAGAAACTCTTAAAAAATCCTATGAAAATTTTTTATTTAAAAAATTATTTAATGGGTTTCTTAACTTATTTTATTATTTTATTATTAAAATATATTTTTTAACTCATTTTTTTCATATATAATCATTTAATAATATTTAAGAAATTCTAATAAGAACTCCCCAATAATGTTGCTCTTAGAGCATGCCCGAAAGTTTCTTTAATGGGTTCTAAACAATATAAAAATATATATATATATTAAAATGAAATGAGAGAAGTGAGAGAAAGTTCTTATTTGAGAGATTGTAGAGACTCTTTAAGAGTATCTGGTTACATATATCATATTATATATTTGTTTTAAGAAACCCATATGTTATTTTACCAATGGAGATGGTCTTAGAACACCATTATTGATAGTATCTTATTAATGAGTATCTTAGCATTATTATAATAATATATTAATCAAAAATTTGTACATAATTAAATTTTAATATTTAAATAAAGATTAGACTGATAAAAATGTGACAACAAATCACAAAATTTCTTAAAATTTGGCTAAAATAGTTATCTCTTCTCTATTTCTATTTTTAATATTATAAATTTCTAAAATATCATTAATAATGGTGGTATTATGTTATTTTGTTCAAAAAAGAAAATTCTGACATAGATTTCGTTATTTCCAAATAACAAAAGTAAAAATTTTGATAAAAATAAATCTCTTACCAATTTTGTGATAAAATTGAATTTTCTTGAACAAGAGAATTTTGCTACATGTCGTATTTTGTGATAAAATCGAATTTTTCTCTTTTATTTTTACCTCTTTTAAAATATCTTATACTGATAAACTAAAAAGTCCTATAATGGCAAAAAAAAAAACCTTATCGACACTTAAAACAGACGACGTACCAGGAAGGTTACAGTCTTTGAAGAGAGATTCAACCATGGCAGTGACTTCATCTTCACGAATAGGTCTAAGAGACTCAAGTCGTTTCGGTGTGAAAAGTTCAAGCGTACAAACTTTTCTCACCTTCACATAGTGAGGCCCATAATCGGCCCAAATAAGATCTTGACCGTTACGGCTAAATGCTTCCGTCGATCTATTCCGGTGCCGATCAGCGAGTTTCTGGTCTTGATCTTTTAAAACTTCTTTAGCTAGCTCTGCGCTTGAAACGACGACGTTTAGAACTGAACCGATCCAAACCGATATAATTGGTCCATATGTTTGAGCCCATTCGTAATAACATCTGAACCGGACCGGTTTTATGTCGTTGAGGTTACCGACGATTGGCTTAGGACGTGGACCTGGTGGGAGCTTGAATCTTAGCCGTTGGATTAGCTTGTAAGATACGACGGTGGCGATTATCGCCGCCGGTATTAGATACCACGACATGGAATTTTAGTTTTATATTTTTCTGCTCAGTGATTATTGAAAGAAAAAGAAAAGAGATAAACAAAAAAAGTGTAAAGTGAATTCAGTAGTAGAATTCTAGATAAATGTGGTCGAGACTTTGGTTTATATTAGGGACGGGGTTGGTGAACCAACTTTCTGTCTTTCTTTAAATAATATAACGAATTTTGAAATATATTATATTTTTGGCAAATATTCTTTTATGAACAAGAGAATACGCAATTAAATTGCAAATTTTTACGAGCGCTAAAGAAAATGAAAAAATGTTCAAGGAAAATTGTTTAATCAAACTCTACTATTTATTTGCAAATGGTTAGGTTAGTGAAATACGGTAAGTCCATTTAAGGCAGTGCATTTGCATAATCCAAGATCGAGTCCTCCTACCTATATTATGTACGAATTTGACTATTGGGTCGAACAGTTGTGCTCCAATATAATATGTCGTTGAAAAAAAAAACTACTATTTTTTTATCTTTTTTATTATAACTAAGAAGTTTCGGACTGAAACTCATACATACTACAAAACCAGACATAAATTATTTAATATAATTTTTCTTTGGAGAGCAGACTCCTCCCTAATAAATTCAAACTCATGATCTCTTTGTTAGAGAAAATCACTTAGTAATTATTCTACTATTTAACTTTCACACTTTAATGTTTTTTTTTTAGTTAATAGACTATTAAATTCTTACATGAAATTCAATTTTAGTGCGTCTGTATTTAGTGAATTTATCACATATCACTAGAGTAAAACATCAATTTAATGTTTTTGTTATTAGAAAATAAAAGTACACCTGGTTTTGCCATATTTACCAAACAAGTTTTGGAATCAAATTATTAAATAGTTTACGAGAAGTTAATTAGTTTTTACCGATGTAAAATGTTAGTAAAAATGAAACGTGAGTAATGATTTACATATGTTTTAGTTTAATGTTAAATTAAGCAATTACTGCATTAGTGTTCAAACACATGTTAGCTTAGCGTTAATTAATCAAAAGACTAAATGCAGATTAAAAAAACAAAAATGCGATTTTCGATATATTGCAAAGAACATTCGCAAGCTATTTTGAATCTTATGAGACTCTTGACATTGTCAGCTTCTTCCACCTAAAACACTATATAAAATTCTTTATTCTCTTCCTTTCTTCCATAACGTACATCTTCCATCTATTTGTTTATGATTAATTGTTGAGTGTTCAAACTATATGACGTGTGCCAATTTGTGACCAAATTTAGTTAAACGGATAAAAAAAAGAAAATATTAATACGATATTAAACAAGTTTTTATGGAAAATGGTATCAAATCTAGTGGCAGGCGGAAAGTCCATTTAAAACAATGTATTTTTATAATTCAAGATCGAGTCCCCATGCCTACATTATGTAGAAATTTGACTATTGGGCCGGACAGTTGTGGCCCAATATAATATGCCGTTAACATAAAAAACAAGTTCTTATGCAAAAAAAAAAAGTAATTAACTTAGTTATATATTTTTTTATTACCAGCAATAATGAAATTGAATTTTTTTTATCAACGGCAAATTATATTGGGTTAGAACTGGCTTTTCTAATAGCCAAATTTCTATATAATGTAGGTAGAAGAACTCGATCCCTGATTATACAAATACGCTGCCTTAAGTGAACTTATCGTTTACCACTAGCCTAGATGCCATTTGCAACAACAATAAAATTGATTAAAACCTCATATATAACCCAAATCGACATACCTTAATCAATTTTAAAACTACATAATTTTTTGAAATTAGATTATAACAAGAAAAAATCTAAAAATTTATATTTAAACAGTTCGACAAAAAACACTAGCTTTTTTATCTAAAATTTATAGACACCTAAAATTTCAAACAATATTATACGAAAAATACACGATTTTTTCAAGGAAATTGATAGAAAAAACACTAGAAGTGATTTTAACCGCCAGATCAAATTTACTTCTCTCAAAAATGTAGTTATATGTATCATATTTTAAAACTCGAAATTTGATAAAACATTTTCTGATTAGTGGTCAAAGAGTAATAAATGTGTTCATACACAACTTGGTCACAATGGCTTAAATGTTTAGAGAGGAGTGGAAGGTACAGTATGGGGTTGGTGAGAGAGACACGTCACCTTTATAGGCAATCACATGAAGTAGCTAGAGAGGGTTTGGTTGGTGTGATCCGACCAGACAAATCTGCGTGCGTTAGATGATTTATTACAC